>VZTL01077284.1:0-10407 GCA_013400535.1 Scopus umbretta | reverse complement strand
TATAGTGAACATTGAGTTATAATTTCTAATAAGTCACAATTATACTGATTATACTGTCATTACTAAAATAACTGTGACCCTTTGTTGAAGTGCCGTTATACTGAACACTCAGAAATGTAAGCCATGAATAATGAATAGTTACATGAATAATAGAAACAGAAACATGAATAATGATAGTATGACTAATAATGATTCCTTGGCTATTAATAAGCTAGGTGAACTAAAAAGTTAGGAAGATAATAGGAAAGTACCTATATAAATTCTGTTGTATATTGTAGAATTAAAAAGAATCATGAATAAAACCTGCCATTAATAGCACGGTAATATAAACTGATGGATGTTATAAAATTGTTTGGTCAAGTATGTCATCAAAACAAAATTAATTTGCAAAAGCAGAGCATTTTGCAAAGTATGAAAGGGCCTAATTTGTTTTCAGATATCTCTTCAAATGTTGCTCATCTCCCTCATTTGAGTGTGCTTTTCATTTTTTTTTCCTAGAACAATCAAGAACATACAAATAACTTCACTGTTATTTAATGCTACACTTAGTGTGTCTTGTACCACTGTGAAGTTAAGATGTGAGCAAAGGGGCATTCAGAAGAGCTGTGGTGCTTGCTGCCTCCAAGCAGCTGGTACTGCTGTGACTGCTGAGTGGCGCAGACCTTCTTGATAAAGCTTCAGATTGACTTCTAATACTGACAGCAGTTGTAACTGAACAACTGCTGAAAACTGTACCTGCTCAGTACTTTAAATTTGTCTTTCCACTGAATCATTTTGAATGATTTCACTCTCCTTACTTATTTTGTACACTTTGTGGTGTTATTTTTGTTTTGCTCAAATTGCTTTCAATGTCTTAATTTCCTTTTGATGGAGTCTTCTGGGACTCATGTATTCGGGTGGCAACTCTTAACCAAATCTTAAAACGGTATTGAAATGAGACTCTTCCCTGAAAGAGACCCAGAAGGGTTTATTCGTTCCTTTATGTTCTTGATAGCTATTTTTCTTAATCATGTTTTGACTACTATATTAAGCATTAGTCATGTTGACAAGATTAAATGAGTAAAAGGCCCTGCTAGTGTAATAAACAACTTCAGAGAAAATGAAAGGTGGTCAGCTCATTATAGGTGCATTAAATTAGCAACACTGCTTAGCTAGGTCTCTGTGAATTTTGTTAGCTTATAAACACGATTAATCACATTTGAATATTCGGTCTGATGAAGAGCTGTGTACTGGACCACTTACACTGGCATGTAGGTAGTTGTGTGAGTAATCCAACATCATTATTTTTGGTAATAGCTACTCACGGTTTGGAATAAATGACTAATAATCACTCTTTAAACTAATAAACTAGGACAGATTTCTAAACGGTAAGGATGTCTTCATTTCAGCTGCACTGCCCATATTAACTAACTGTGATCATGTACCAGGGTCCCACAGCAGTGAATCTATGAAAGCATGTTTAAGAACAGGTATAGATTTCTCACCTGAGCAACCAAGATTTCAAATGGGCTTAAAAGAGCTCTTGCTGCACACCATAGCAATGCTATTTCTAATGCTATTTTGCCCAAGCTAGGTGGCAGGTCACGCATACAATATCTGGCTATTTGCAATCAGGGACATGGTTCTATATTCAGAAGTGGTTATAAGTCTCATCAGTTTGATTCTGCTCTCAACTCTCTCAATACAGTTCTGGAGATATTCCTGTATTTATTACAGACTTGCATCAACAGAAATGAGATTAGAATCCTCATTCATCAGCCACAGCTCCATTGTAAGTAAGTCACTGACAAGATTAGGAAAGTTGTTAAATCTCAACTATATCTACTTCTTACAATCATTATTTCTGGGTAAGTTTTTAGCAACTATTTTAAGAAATTAAAGGCATTTGAAAAAAGCAACCAAAACTTGTCTGCAGGACTTGTTTATGGAGAATATACACAGTTCAGCGGATGCTTTCGCTGGTCATTTTATAACATATACGTTACTAGTAATTCATTAGGAATCTCAAGCTTTAGTTAAATGATGCTACCAGTTGTTAATAGGCTGTGGAGCAATAACCATGAGAGTGAACAGGTGATGATTAGAACACTTAGCACTTCAGGAGAATGAAAATATAGTTACTGCAATCCTTATAAAAATTATTTTTTAAGAAATGTTTTGTTAATTACAGTTCAAAAATAAGCATCTGGTTGAAGTTACCTGTATGTAGCTGTAAGAACCTATTGCAGGAAAAATCATTTAAAGAACCCTTAAGCATGACATAAAACATGCTGAGCCCAGAGCATCTTTCAAATCCACATATGCAACAAGTTATAACTGCTACTGTTTTTGAAACTTCACAGACAAAATGAAGCTTGCTACTGACTCTTGCCGAGATGAAGGCCAAGAAGCAGTATTACATCATGATTTCTTCTTTTTTTTTTCTAAATGTTTATTACTAATGGGTTGAAGTTACCTTTTGCAATTAATATACACATCTCATAATTTATGCAGTAGTACACAAAGTACATTTATCTACATGTATATTATTTTGGCCTTATTTTGTGTGGATAGTAATATTTGCACACTTGAAATATGACACAGGAAATGAAATTAATTTAGTAATGACACAGATTTTCCACATATAATCAGACTGAGAGGTGAGCTTTTCAGAATGATGTAATCACTTGCCAGTATGTCTCTCCCATCTGAATACTGAATATATAGTAAATACATCAGCTTCTCAGTGTCGATTGCCTGGTGTATTTTCTATCGGCTGGCTTCTCCATTTATCAATAGATGGCACCAGCAATCAACATGGTTCTATACCCAAGGATGTCCAGAAGATATTAAACACAAGTGATGATCACAGGGCTTCTCTCACCTCTGCATACACACACTCCATATGTCTTTTTAGACTTTTCACTAAGGCAAAAGTATCATTTGCAAGAAAAAGAATTATAAAAGGCTGGAGCTGGTCAAAAACTTTCAACAAAGGCTGTATTTTTGGAAAATTCAAATTTGCTTAACCAAATTCTTTAAGGAAAAGTACATTTCAAGACAAATTTTGTAGATGAATTTTCTTCATCAGCAGGAGATAAATTTTTTTACCCAAAGCAGGTCAACAGTGATTTCCTCTGGTCTAAGTCATAGAATTGTAGAATCATGGAATCATAGAATGGCTTGGGTTGGAAGGAACCTTAAAGATCATCTAGTTCCAATCCCCTTGCCGTGGGCAAGGACACCTTTCACTAGATCAGGTTGCTCAAAGCCATCCAACCTGGCCTTGAATACACCCAGGGAGGGTGCATCCACAGCTTCTGTGGGCAACATGTTCCAGTGTCTTACCATCCTCATAGTAAAGAATTTCTTCCTAATATGTAGTCTAACTATACCCTCTTTCAGTTTAAAACCATTGCCTCTCATCCTATCACTGCACTGTCTGATAAAAATTCCCTCCCCATCTTTCCTATAGGCCCCCTTTAAGTACTGGAAGGCTGCTGTAAGTCTTCTCAGATCCTTCTCTTCTCTAGGGTAAGCAAACCAAACTCTCTCAGCCTGTCTTCATACAGCAGGTACTCCAGCCCCTGATCATCTTCGTGGTCCTCCTCCGGACTCACTTGAGCAGGTCCATCTTTCCTATATTGGAGGCCCCAGAGCTGAACACAGTACTCCAGGTGGGGTCTCATGAGAGTGGAACAGAGGGGGAGAATCACTTCCCTCGAGCTGATGGCCACACTTCTTTTGATGCAGCCCAGGACATGATTCATTTTTTCATCCACCAATATCTGCAAGTCCTTCCCCACAGTGCTGCTCTCAATCCAATCATTGCCCAGATGCTATCCATGTTTGCAATTGCCATGACCCATCTGCAGGACCTTGCACTTAGTCTTGTTGAACTTCATGAGGTTTGCATGGGCCCACCACTCTAGCCTGTCAAGGTTCCTCTGGATGGCATCCCTTTCCTATAGAACATCAACCACACCACTCAGCTTGGTGTCATCCACACACTTGCTGAGGGTGCACTCAAACCCACTGTCCATGTCCCCGACAAAGATGTTAAATAATACTGGTCCTAATATGGACCCCTGAGGGACACCACTTGTCACTGGTCTCCATACAGACATTGAATCATTAGGAATGTTTATGTTGGAAAAGACCTTTAAGATCATCAAGTCCAACCATTAAAATAACACTGCTAAGTCCACCACTAAAACATGTCCCAAAGCGCCACATCTGCACAACTTTTTACAATGCCTCCAGGGATGGTAACCACTTCCCTGGGCAGCCTATTCCACTTCCCTGGGCAGACTCTTCCAACCCTTTTGGTGAAAAATTTTTTCCTAATATCCAATCTAAACCTACCCTGGAACAACTTCAGGATGTTTCCTCATGTCCAATTGCTTGTTACTCGGGAAAACAGACCAACTCCCACCTAGCTACAACCTCCTTTCAGGAAGTTGAAGAGAGTGATAGAGTCTCCCCTCAACCTTCTTTTCTCCAGACTAAACAATCCCAGTTCCCTCATACACTTCTCATAAGATTTGTTCTCCAGACTGGCTTTGTTGCCCTTCTCTGGACATGCTCCAGCACCTCAATGCCCTTCTTGTACTGAGGGATCCAAAACTGAACACGGTATTCAAGGTGCAGCCTCACCAGTGCCAAGTACAGGGGGACAATCACTCTCCTAGTCCTGCTGGCCTGATACAAGCCAGGATGCTGTTGGCCTTCTCGGCCACCTGGGCACACTGCTGGCTCATATTCAGCTGGCTGTCAGCCAACACCCACAGGTCCTTTTCTGCTTTCCAGTCACTTTTCCCCAAGCCTGTAGCATTGCACGGGGTTGTTGGACTCAAGTGCAGGACCCAACATTTAACTTTGTTGAACCTCATACAATTGAGCTATTGACCACAACTCTTTGAGTTCAACCATCCAGCCAATTCCTTATCCACTGAATGGTCCACCTGTCACATTTGTGTGTTTCCATTTTAGAGAAAAAGATGTTGTGCAGAATAGTATCAAATGCTTTGCACAAGTCCAAGTAGATGACATCAGTCATTCTTCCCTTATCCACCAGTGCTGTACCCCATCGTAGAATCCCTGCTCCGAGTCTGGAGTGATTAAATACTGAACTGTTTTGCAATAATCTTAAAGGAAAAGGAATATAAAATAGCGTTTTGTTCACCCCCACGTTATTCCTTACAGCATATATTAATTGAACAAATTTAGAATATTCTCTCACTAGCTCAGTAAAAGCCAAGCTATTATTTCAAATCACCCTTATTAAACTTTAGCATGTTACTTTGGTTGTATATAACATACATCTTTATTATACGCAAAGTTATGTCAAGAAAATTTGCAGTGTGGGAATCTGTTATAAAGGTGGGCTGATCAGTCATACGCAGTCATAGTCTGTATTCCACTCACTAATGACCCTAGATACTAAAGGGGGAGAAACAAAGTGCATTTATCTAACAGAAAGCATGTGAAGATGAGAACATAGAAAATATGTACCCCAGCTTCATAAAAACACTTTTTAAAAAAATAATAGAGTCGTTATCTCCAGTGAAAAGTGAGACACATAGACTCACAGAGAAAGTATTCCACAATATTTGTGAGAGAAACTGAATTATGCTGTGACATTTCTGGGTATGGGAGGCAGACAGATGTCTTTTGGTAGTTTCAAATGTATTTAAAAAAATATGATTTCACTGAATACAGTTTGAAAAAGCCCTATTTCTTGCAGCATCCTTTTGTCATTAATTATATTATTGTTCATAAAACAAATAATCTTGATATTGTTTTTAAAGTACAGAAATCACTTTTTTTATTTGGAAGTTAACAACCTAATAAAATGATTGGGCCATATCACACAAAAAAATAACTCAGAAGTTAATTTCTGTGGGTTTTCAGGGGCTACCAAAATTATCCACTGTCTTTTCATGATAACCAAGCATATTGTCATGGAAATAACCAGAACTGTAATTTTGATCAGGTCAGAAAAGAAGCAGTTTTTTACTATAGCTACAGAGGAGAACACAGAGTAGCAGAGAGAGTCTCTGCTGATACCAAATTTACCCAAAATGGGGTAGTTACAGAGTTTATGTACCTTTAGTTTGCGCAACTTGTTCTTCACAAAAACTGTGTCAGGTAAGCAGGATATCATAAACAACAGGAATTGAAACACCAGGTAAGGAGGCTTTAGACAGAACACCCTTTTAGGAATAATCCCCTTCTTTGTTAATTAAATCTTGCTGATTGGCAAGCCATTAGCTGCAAATGTTTTTTGAGCAGTGAGACCAGCAAAAGCCTACGGAACTTTAACAACTTATCTTCCTAAATAGATACTCCTCCTCAGTCATTGATAATGAAAAAGTTTGATCCTTATCTTTTCCTGAACAATACTATTAGAGTCATTAAGAAATAATAATAATAAAAAAGGAAGTTAAAAATTAGGTGCTGGGATAGAGCTGTAATAGCATGGATTGAAAAATTGAATCAAATTTGCAAGAGAATTCTTACAGAGGTTTTACCAAAGTACAGTTTTCATTTTTATTTTTTACACAGTTGTAATTTATTAGATTTTTTAGTAATCATGACTGTTCCTTGTGCAGCATAACAGATGATCTATTCACATCAGAATGAAAACACAGAAACCAAAACTTGCTCTGATAACAATTCTATTTCTTTATAACCCCTAAAGTTCTGAAAACCAAATCTGTCACTTTTTTTTTCTCTAACTTTTAAAATGATGCCTCTTTGTACTATTCTATAATTACTTATTTTCAATCTTTGCAAGTTGGTTTGAAGCATATACCTATTTTATCTACAAAATAAGACACAAATTATCTCCATCTTTCTTAACACATATGTCTAAAAAAGGTATAATTAACTAGTGCCCAGGCTTTGACACAAGTCAAAAAAATAAGAAAACTCAAGATGAAATTCAGTCTTTAATAGGTGATATCATCAAATGCATGAGGATGAAAAAAAGGCTAAAGTATTAAATACAGTTCATTTCAATATTCATAGACCTTTCACTGAAAGATCTGAAAGCAAATGGCAAGACATTAAGTCCTATAAGACTTTAAGACTTAAGACTTTAAGTCCCTTAAAACTTTAAGACTTCAGTGTCCAGTAAGTAAGCTGAATGTTAACATGTATCAGCTACCTCAAATTTTACCATTATATTCTTAGGAACTGTATTTTTTAACATGTAAACTAAAACCCTAAAAAAAAAGATACAATTATTTTTCAGTTTAAAAACTATTGCTATTATTCTCCCTGTTCATTCAACACAGAATATATTACCCTTAAATTAATAATATAAAATAAAAAATACATTTTGAACTTCATCAATATCTTAAATAATACAGTATTATTTTAAAAATGTTTTCAAATTTCCAAATTATGTCTGCACTATTCTGGACAAATAATATAGATAATATTTATGCTACGTACATTTTAGTTTATAAAATAGTAGAAATAAAAAACCCCAACATTTCCTCACAGAATGATATGAAAAGGTAGCCCACCAGCCTCTATCATCTGAATTAAATCACAGTTTTCCCCGACCACTGTGCTGCTTTTAGAATGCACATGGAAAAATACTGGAAACTGTGTAAGCTGTGCAAGAGTTCATCTGTAGATAAAGAGCTTTGGATAAATAAGTCCTAAATTACTAACCTTCTATTCTTCAAAACTTTATTTCTGCTGCAGGACTGCTGAAATTAGGGAATCAGTAAGCTGAGTTTGCTCCATCTGGAGTCACTGTGATTTCAGAGAAAAAGTATCAAACCATGACAATGACCTCTTACAGCTCCTTCCAAATATTTTCCCTATTTCAACAGTTGTTTTCTGTTCTACAAGAAGAATAAATTCCTGTATGAAAAACCTCACCAAATTTTGTAAGACCATCTTTACTACAGAAGGCACTTTCCAAATAAATGATAAACTTTTACTGTAGGAAGAAATTATTCCTGTCCTTTTAATCAGAAGAATAAAGCATAAATTCAGAGTACTGTTGTTAATAATTTTCTGAAGAATACATATACCTATCTCCAAATATATTAATACCCAGACAGCCTTTTTTATTCTGGGAAAGGATCCCAAAGAAGTTGTTCATATCTAAAGAATTCAGTAATCTGTTTGGAGTTCATCTGTTAATCAGTTGTGTGTGCCTAGGTGAATTAAGTCTAGTAGGGCAGATATTTCAGTCAGAAACTTAACTTGAATATACAGCAAAAGTTGCAACTTGCAGCCTTGTGAACATTTGGGTATATTTTTTGATGACAAGGATTATATTACCATGAAAATAAAGATGCTGCTGACTGGAGTGAGAAAAACAAATTGCATTTCTTTATTTTCTATTCTTCTGCTACTCTGGCTGCTGTTCTTAAATTTGTTGTAGAGGGAAAATTTCATCCATTATAAGAGCTGGTTTTGCTGCAATCAGAAAAGAGATCAATTGGAAGACTATGATCCTATTTTCCTTGGTATTGATCAAGCACAAATTAACACTTTGGTCATTTTAATTTACAAATAGGAGAGGATCAGGTCTGTGCTTGTGCTTTCCTGACACACATATACAACTGAAGAAACTCTAATTGCTTAATTTATTAAGAACAGAAGTATTTCTGTTTATATAAAAAGCTCTATATTTAGAGAGGAGGTTTCCCTGCAATCATAAGATTTTTTTCCAACAACTTTTTTAATTTAAATGTAAAAGTTTGTGAACTTCAGAGCTACTATAAAAAAAATCCAAAGTAAAATCATTAACTTGTGTTTTGAAATAAGAAAAAAGAATAACTATTGAGTTGGAAGGGATCATCTGATTTAATCTTCTCACCCTCCCCTCCAAAAGCACAGATCTATTGCCTATTTCACATTTCCTTATTTTTTTCCTTACTTGTTCTAAAAACTTATAGAGATGGAACATCAAATTATTTACTTGTGAAAGTTTTCTACAGATTTATGCATTCAATCCCATATTTTGGAAGCTGTTTCTAATATTCATACTACTTATTAGTTTTACCTCCTTATTTTTAGATATTAGTTAGTAGCATAATGTAGGAGACCTCGGCTGGTCCGAGGGATTGGAATGTAAGTTTAACATTGACCTTGAGCAGATACCTGTGTACCTTTGAAGAGGCCGGAGAGTCCCGAGAAGAGCTGGGTAAACAAGANTCTTCTTCTTCTTCTTCTTCTTCTTCTTCTTATTATTATTATTATTATTATTATTATTATTATTATTTCCTTTTTTCTCTGCTGCCCTATTAAACTGCCCTTATCTCAACCCACGGGTTTTAGTTCTTTTTTTTCGGTTCTCTCCCCCATCCCGCCGGGGCAGGGGGAGGCTGAGCGAGCGGCTGTGTGGTGCTTAGTTACCAATCGGGGTTAAACCACAACAATTGTCTATCAAACATTTTTACTGGGTAGTTTCATATATAGTGGGCATGAAAGAGAAAATATTAAAGTTTCTCTGAAGTCCCCAAATACACCTGTAAATATACTTAGGCCACTTTGATTTCAATGTTCATACTTCAGTGTAAAAACACAGAACTATATATTTCAGCTAGGTCCTATAGTTGTAGTTTTGGTTCCAGAAAAACTATTTTGTATGTGCACATGTCTGTGAAGCTTCCTCAAAATAATGTAAGCCTCCAATGGAAAAAAAAATCTGCATGTCTTAGTTGCTGAAAAAGAAAACCTCTGACAATGAAAGATATGTTATTTTATGACAACATAACATTTGACATATTCGAGTATAACACAGTCTTTTAACATCACTCATGATTCAGTCAGGTACTTAATTTTTAAAACTTTATATGCTTCACCCTATATCAAACATATTTTTAATTATACAAATTAAATATAGATGATAAAGGTGGTTTTTAACTGTTTTAACACATGTGGTCCTCAGCAGTAATAATAAACCATCCATTGAACCACAATATAATTTTGCTCAGGGAGTAATTAGCATATATTCTCAAGGCAGTAATTTACCAAGACAGAAATTTATGTTATATTAAATTAATTCCAAATCTGTTTAACATTCTTCAAACTTTGCAGATGCTGTTACATGTATTGTTTCCCTATTTGTCAGTGAACATAGCTGTACCTTTGTTAAACTATCTGTTAGTCCATAGTATTTTTTGCATTCAAATTCAGTTGGTTTTAATTGTAACCTTAAGAGGACACCTCCAAAGCAATGGATGTGTAATTTACTATGGCAGAGATACTGATAAATTGTTAGAACTTTGTATTTAGCATGATCTTAAGGAGTTCTCATACCTGTGAGATACAATTAAAAAGCTTCTCCTGTTGAAATTTCTCAGTCAGAAACAGTGGAGTACTGGGTCTGGTTAGGATGAAGTTAATTTTCTTCACAGTGGTCCATATGTGGTGTTTTGGTCACAAATCTAAAAC
>VZTL01077283.1:21032-31388 GCA_013400535.1 Scopus umbretta | reverse complement strand
CAGAAATGTATCAGGACATTTAGGGAAGCCGGGTGCTTGTTTACCTTTACATGCACAACAATACATTATTTTTAAGTCACCTTTTTCTTTGATCTTACTTAAGAAGCACTTTCTTCAACCGCTGGACTAACTCTGTTTAAAACACAATTAAACTGCTTATTAGGAGAACGAAAGATACTATAGAGAAATGGGATTTGTCTACTGGTAATATAAAAATCCAAGTAGAAGAAAAATCCTGTATTCTTCTACGACAAAAAACACGCTTCTAGGAATGTAACTGTATTTCAGTAATAACAGCATACTGACTATAGGACACATTAATGAAACAACACTGATCGTGATGGAGTCACTGTCACCAAGTATTGTATTTTGATTTTCTAACCTTTTACACTTTTATTATGACTCCATATGCATTGACTAACATAAACATCTTAATAAACAACTTCATGTTATATAAACAGAGAAGCACATGGCGTTAAACAGGATAACAAGTTTAGCTAACTTTGAAGGAAATAAAGTACTCCGAAGCATTTGAAAAAAAATGCTTACTAAAGGTATTCCAAGCTGCACGGTAGTTAGGGCCCTGTATATTCTTCAAATCCAATTAAACACAATATTTCATGACAGGCATCAGCTTTTACTCATAATTGTGTTCAGAAACAAAATTTTCACTCAAAAAAAAAAAAAATTTCTATACCTTCAAGTTACAAAAATGACCTTGGAAGAACAAGCAAAATGTACACCAATGCTGCAATGCCTGACTGGGTCTGCAGAGTACCTGAAAGCACATTTTTCAGGTGTTTGAAATACCCTTTAGATATTCGTCTGGATCCTGTGAATTCTGCATGTCCACAGCTGCAGAATTTTTTTTTCAGGTACCATGGAATCTATTATTGTTTTGCTGTAAAATTCAGTATTTTACTGTTGCTAGGCACCTGACTTTTAGTGCTTTGTCCTCTTGCCCTTTTACCTGCATACACCTTTCCTTCAATTTTCTTTAAAATCAGGAAATCATTTGATTACTGTAAATATTCCACATGCAGTCAATGGGTACGGACATCAAGGGGTCAAGGAACAGAAGATGAATTCCAGCTTGTAGTCAAAGATTGAGAAGATGATGATTAGCAGAGAATGAGAGACAAAAAGACCTGTGATCTAGGCAGCCAGGGTAAGCAGCATTGCAACAGTGAACCCCCCCTCAGCCCACAAGCAAAGGAAAGGATTTCTGAATTGTCCCACATGGGTAACACCATGGAAGCCAAGATAGTGGGGAAAGGATGCCCAGAAAGCACACTCAAAATTTCCTTAGAAATAACTCACATTGAGATTAATCAATTACCACATTGAGCAATGAGTCAGAACTATGTGTACATGTATGAGGGGGAAAAAAAGGTATCTCACAGTGACACAACAGATTAATACTGCCATGGAATTTACTCCCATTTACCACAGAGAGCACAAGGCTCTATTATGAAGAATATTCTCTAGAGACAAAGTTAAGGTTGCACATTCATACTTAAATGAGGTCATACCTGATTTTTTTCAGGTATTTACTGTGCAACTGTAGCAGTATATGAACATATACTGTTAGAAATGTGAATTTTCCTACATTTTCATAGATGGTATTGGGGGGAGAAAAGTGTCCAAGAATCAGCTCTGTAATCTCCAGTGTTTCAAAGGTCTACTATCCTCCCCAAAATTACAGAGGACATATGTGAATTCTGTAACATGGCACTGTTTACCTGGCCGTTGCCTAGATTCTACATTATTTAATCGAGGTCACTAGAACCCAGATACCCCTGAGTAAAATAAGGGAAGAACTGTTCCTATGTTTATTTCCACAGGTTTTCTTTACGTACAAATAACACTTTTAAAAAAACGAACAGAACGCCCCACACAGTTCTACACCTATCCTATGCCATAATCATTGTCAACATACTCAGAACATGCTAGATTCACCCACAAAGTAAATTATTTTCATTTAGCTTAACTAAGTCCCTCGGACGTGTCCCAAACAAAAAGTTTACCCCAACACATTACGTCCCAGTAATACACGTTTGTTATCGCACTTCTCCAAAGAACTTTAACAGCGCTACTCAAAGTTAATCATATGACTTAGTGATTTACAGAGCTGAGAATCTCTACACGTGGATTATCATGGAAGCATAGCAACCTTTGGACTGGGAGGCAGAGGCCAACCAGCAGACGTAACAGCAAGTAACAATGGAGAAATGCATGCAGCCATAAGTACGACCCATCTACACTTCAGCAAACAAACATATGAAAAGTCCAGCAAACGCTGTGAGAGAAAAGGTCTATCTGAATCGGAATGATCGCCTTACTTCACAGGATTTTTATGTATTTTAGGCAGCTATGGATTGACAAGTAACACTGTAAATTATTCTAAAAGACTAGTAATCGGAACAGTTGCCTCCCACACCAATAAAAAAGGAAAACAGTATGAACACAGTTCACTCTTGCACACAAACGTGCTCCAGTGCATCATTCAACAAGAGCTCTGCTCTATTATAATAGTATGCAATCCCTCTTGCAGCATAGCTGGCTTGCTACAATTTATCTGGAGTTAAAATAAATGCATGTACATTCAGTTTAAAGATAGGAAAACAAAAAGTAGAGAACTCAGTGTCACTACCTTGTTTTCGAAAATCTAATTCAGGTCTGCTTAGACTCAAACTCGTTGCTCCAAGGAGACTGTATTTTAGATCTGATACCTAGCTCACTAATCTAGTACCTCAGGCAAAGCCTAAGCTCACTATTCTGGGTACCATCTTGCTGTTTTATTATCCTTCCTTAAGATAAGCTTCTTTCTTTCAACTGTTCCAATATTTCTCTGCTTAGGTATCCCAAGTTTATTTATTCCCTAAGGAATAAAGATTGTTCTTCCTCTCATCTATGCTATATTTTCTGCTTCTCAACACTGCAGAGGGCAAACAAGCTTATGAATAGTTTTATTTTCCTCATATATTCCTAATTTATATTCATTTTCAAATATTTAAGATATGACATAGAAGCATGAAGAGACACAATCCCTGCATTAAAGAGCTTACAGTCTCACACTTCTCTGTGAGATAGGTAAACAAACATCGGTATACCCACTTTATAAATATGAATAAAAAGATGGCAAATGATTTAACTGAGGCCACAGAATAAATATGTATCAGACTGATAACCAGGAACAAGATCATGTGAAGGGATCTCTGGCCCATACCCAACTCCCTCTGTGAACTCTATGTCTTCTAATAATGTGGACTGGTACTACAGTTACTCCAAGTAGTCCCATTTAAGCTGCAAGACACCACTCTGACACACTGAACAAGCATTTTAAAGCAAAACACAGCAAAACAAAACACAAACAATCCATTCTCATAATCTGTTACATACTTAGTTTTCAGTTTTCCAATTCACAGAACATAACATTATCCTGTTTTGTTTTTCAAACAGCGCTTCCTCAGCTATTGATTATAGAGGAATTTTAGAAGATAGTAAATAATAGTAGCCCCCTTTTATGGATGGTTTAACTAAGACTCAGGAAGAAGAAATTTGTCTGTCAGAACTGGATTCTAGTGTTATAAAAAGAGGCTTTACTGTATTTGGATTTCATTCCTATTTGACATGCACTCTCAAAGTAATGGTCTGAACCTCTGTGTACCTCTAGTACCCCACCTGTAAAACTTAACAAATCATACTTCTGTATCTCATTACTGGAGAAAGGGGGGAAGGGGTCAGGAAGGGAGAAAAAGAGTATCAAAGTCTTATCTACTGAGGGTTAAATGAAAATAAGCAAGGTAATTAAAGCCTATTAGCTCTAAAATTAAAAAAAAAAAAAAAGCCTGAAACTCCTTTTCTTAGCCCAGGCTTATTCCCCTTCACACGGAAAGAAGCAATATCCTTGCATTCTGTATACATTCTTCATCTTGTCATAATATGCCTACCATTTACTCAAACCTAAGATGTTACACAGCTATTAATAATTTTAAAACATAAATTAATTTCGATGCTTTCAGTTGAAGATGAGAAAATGGTCTTAACATGTAAACTTCCCACCAATTATTAGAAGATTCAATAGGTCTGAAAAGTCACCACAGTTATTATAGTGTTGCCAGAAACTTGCTCTTTGTAGGTTATTAGTTCTGACATCTGTCTAGATAAGCTTTCAAGTTAAACAATCAGAATTCTGTATTAAAACTGAAGAACAACATTCACCCTTCCCCAAATAAACCAATGTATTTCAGCTTAGCAGGAGTGATTTAGGTAATTTCTAACAAAACGTTTGCAGAAAAATAATCAGGAAGAGAAAATATGTTAACATTCATCGCACTAATTTTTCACTACACTTTTCAGCAGTAGAGAGGTGCTTGCCCTCTGAAGGAAAAGTTCAGAAACTTTGATAGAGGCCAAACTCATCTTAGTGACTAGTATCAGAACATAACTCTAGCAAAGAGTAATTTTAAGGTAGCTATGTTCCCTTTCACCTGCTGCTTGCTTTCCTCAGAAGAGGCCTAATGCAAGTTTTGTATTATAAAAGTTCTCTTTTCTTTTGAGCAGATTCCCAGCAACTCTGAGAAGAAAACATCCATCCAAATAACTAACTTCTATTGAGACATTCTAAGATTAACAACCAACATACGTAATTCCTCTAAATAAAGTTTTATAGCATGAACAGTAACTAGTCTTGATTGTGAATATGTTGACTGTATGATTACAGTACAACTAAAACAAAATTCCCCCTCCAACTATGTAAAATATTCGCTTCAGACTTAAAAGCAAGGCCTCAGATGTCTCACTGAAACACGCATTACAATTCTTATCTTGAGGGGGGGGAAAAACAGTTTTAAAAAGAAATCATAAAAAAAGTCATCCACGTTTTTGTTTCCTGTCTGGCCAGTGACGGCAGGATTTGCGACAAAATTAAGTGCAACAGATTCCGCAGGTGAAGTCTGTTGTGTTGCAATAAAGTCTGTAGCTATGCGAGACGAAAGCCTGCATTACAGTGTTATTCAAGGATGGACAGAACCTGTAAGGTCGTCTGGTCCGTTTCCCTGCCAGTCCCGGCTCATTACCTGTCGCACGTGTATTAGTGTCCTGACCAGGCTAGTTCCTGTGACCCATGGTGCGGGTTTCCCCCCCCCCAACTCCACCTGGCACGCTATTCAGAAGGTATACAGGCATATCTTGAGGTTTTTGTGCTGCTATCTGCTCTGAATTTTCTCCCTCGGTTTCATCTCAGCTTACGTGTTAACACAGCCTATTATCTTATTTAAAATTATCACCCTTTTAAGTATTTAGGCCCTTCAAAATGCTTGTAAGATACCATTTCCCCTTCTCACCCAAAATGTTCATTTAGCCAAGCAGAACATATTTATTTCTCAAATCTTTGTTTAAATCAATTAGTCCCTTCAGCCTTCTTAATATTTTGTTGCTCTTCTCTAAGCTTCTGCTAAGTTGCCCCACCTGTTGCAAAGGCTCTGAAAGGAAAACAGTACTCCAAATACAGTCACACAAGCTCACACAAAAACTCCTCTCCCACTTGTTCAATGCCTCTGCGGACGCAACCTAAACTCATCCTGATTTTTACAAAGTCTATGTATCATATTGCAAATTGGGGCCTGTTCTTCCTGTCAGAAGCATGCACAAATCCCTTTCATATGAAAGGGAGTTGGGTGCACACAACTGACAGGATTATCGGGCCCATGGTATCACTCCTATCCCTTTTTCAGCAATACTGCTTTCCAGGTTATTCCCTCACAATGAATACCTGTTTTGGATTACTGTCCCTCAACTGTTTTAGCTTGCATTTTACAAACGAAATCTCATTTGTATTTTCCAACAATGTGGCTGATTTCCTCAGATAACTTTTTCTTTTCTGCCCTGACTTGCGTTAACTCTTCCCACTATCATCGTCTGCTAATGTCGCAAGTCTACTTACTATTCACCATCTCATAAAGTTAATCAATCCAGACACTAAAGATGCCTAAAATGGCTAAACTTGTATTACTGCATGCATATGTAAGCACTGATGTTACTCTTCTAGCACCTAACACTGCTGTGACTCACCAAATCTATTCTTTATACTTTGTTCTATTTTTGTTTACAGTCCTTCAACCAATTTTTCATTCAGATGACTATCCCTATACATAAATAATTTGTTAATGAGAGATTTTGAGGTGCATTTTAATTTTAGAAAATATGTAAAATACTACTACAGCTATGACTTCCTTTCATCCACTGGGCCTTGAACCTGCAATCAGATCTGGCAAGCAAGCCAGTCCTGTACTTCTCCATACTCACTGGTCTGTGTGCAGATGCTGTTGCAGTATCAGATCCTAATTTTAAACACCAAGCAAGAATAACAAAGAAAAGTCTTTTAAAGTAATTTTGCTTGGAGAACTCCAGGCTGCTTATTATTGTTTCCCTAATACTTCTGCCATTATTTTACTAGGAACAGAATCCCTTAAATTTATCTAGTGCTTCAGCTCATGCTTTTTTTTTTTTTTTCCTCCCCCCCTCCCCTTTTTAAAGAAATCAGTACTATAATTCAATTTCTTAGTGGCATCTTGAAGATCAAATGACTTACAAATATCTTCAGATCTTTCAAGAACCCCCTCTATTCTCTGTCCATAACTATTTCATACGGTCTCGATTTGTAACTGCTCACACTTTCTCATCCTACTATATATGGAATTTCAGGAAATTCAGCGTAATGGCTTGTCTTTATAATAACTTTCTGAAACTTCTCATTTATGAGCTGACCTCTTTCCTCTCTACCTGACTTCCCCTTACCTCCCCAACAGTTACAACAGCAAATTCTCATTCACCTTTAACTAGTATTAACTCATTTCTGCTGCCTTTACCAGAAGCTTACAATACACACCCACTTCCCACCTCTCAGCAATTCTCTGCAGAACTGAGACTTAAACTTATTTTAACTTACACTTAGTCGTTTGACATAATTTCTTTTCATGTAGATAAATACCTTTTAAAAGCAAACTGATCTTTAATTCAGTTAGGCATATTTCATTTGCACATTTAGTTTACAAGGTCTCTCACTCCCCAAGAATAGATGAAGACCCGCGACAGAAATAAATCTATCGCTTATGCTCACATGAAAGCCAACAGAACCTTACACTAACATGCGAGGTCACATCAGCCCAATTCTTTGTAGGACTGTAACCTAATCAACCATTAGCATAAAAAACAGGCTATATTTCATGTTAACTTTCTTTTCACCTACTGTGTGTTTACCAACTAGCAAAAACGTAAAAGCATGCCCACATTACTGATGTTTACATTTATTACCCCATATTAAAATATTTTCATTAACATTATAAAATAATCTTTAGAGAAGCATTTAGAAAATGCTTTACTAATTCACCCCAATTGAGATGAAACATCTAATTTGCACTACATCCAAGGGAATTACACTCTCTGATGCTGTAGAGACTTACAGAACTACATTAACAAGTACAGTCTATCAATGGTTATCGGCACTGTGGCTTTTGACTGCTCACTAAGAACCACAGTGCATAAATTACTTCACCTGTCAGACAGCTCAAAGCAACACAGGCACAAAGTTTGAGTGGTTCAGACTTTCCCTATTACAAATACTTTGTCCAGTTAGAGAAAAGAGAGGGCAGTGCAAGGGAAAAGGGGTAGATAGGACTGTCTATCACATATTCAAATACCACCTACCATAAAGCCTATCAGAATCATATCAGAAGTTTAAACAATTCGTATTTTTAATGAAGCCTAACATATATTCCCAAGGACACCCAGCAAAATTCCACAACAGTCAAAATAAAAAAGTTATTTAAACAAAAAAAGACACACCTCACAACTGCCTGGAAAAGCCATAGATTTTTTTGTTTTGCAAAACGTTCGGTTTGATCAAGCCAACAGGACTACTGACATCACACAAATAATTCATTATTTACACAGTAATTTTAAGTCAAAATGACAGCATTACTAGAGGTAACACAGCAAAACGACCAAGTGGTCCATGTAGCTTGAGATCTTATCCCAGCAAACATGGTGTGCCAGATGTTTCATAGAAAGAAGCAACTTTCATCACAGGCCATCACAAATCCAAATCTGCAAACATATTCATGTAGGTGCACACTGCTGAATCCCTCTGAATTCAACAGGGTCCCATCTGCCATGCAGATCCCTCACTTTACAGGACACCCAACATACAACTGGGTAAAAACTTATATAAAAGTTGATAGGCCTCAATTTGTTTGGCTTTGTTTGCAGTCATTACAATAGTGAGGCCAAGATTATAGTCATACTTGAGACTCAAGAGGAACATTTGTTTTTTTTTTTTGAAGGGTAATTGCTGAGCAATTCATTAAAATCTAGCCCTATAAGAAACCTCAGGTTATGTTTTTCAACACCGACAAACAAGACCCTTTTTACAAATTTATCATTAGACCTTTTTTTCTTTCCCTAGAACCAACCCCCTCCCCAAACGTTCCAGGTTAAAGGTAAACAAATGTTAACATAGCAGAGATGCATGTGTATACATAGTCTTATTACCACAGATGTAAGGAGGTGAACTCAGCTGAGAAACAGCTCACATCAAACTCAGATTATGTGAGAAGCAACAGTAAAGCAGTAATTTAGAAAAAACAAACACAAACAAAAAAAACACAGAAACCAAAACAACCACTACAAATCAATCCACCCCAACACCAACAACCTTGACAGTTTATTTCAGAATGGCCTAAGTAAATCACAGAGATTATGATAAAACAGACATTTTTAAAGATTCTTCATCTTAACTGTTCATCAACTTTTTTCTAAATTCCAAATAAATAAAAAAACCTTTCAATTATTTGTATGTAATTTACACTTACTTTCAGCAACTGTATTTTCAATAATGTCAATACCAGAATGCAAATAATAAAAATAACATTTTTGTATCTCTGATTTTAAATTAAAAAGTAGTATCTTATTAAAAATTAATAGCCATTAGAAGGCTACATTAACATTAATTGTGTTAACTGTCACAGCATATAAATGCTTTCAAAATACAGATGAAAACACAAGTGACATACAACCTTCTACTGCAAAAAGTTAGGCCATTCACTTATAAAATATGGAAATAAAAAGGAAAGGGTAAAAACCAAAAAACTATCATTTTGCAAATTATATGTAAAAGCTAGTCAAGTAATAGACTACATGGTCCAACAGAAAAACTCAAAAAGCAAAAAACTGTTTTCTATGATCCAACAAATCTACAGCAACACTATCTCAATACTATGGGGGGGGGGGGGGAAACAACACAAAAACAAAAACACACCACCACCAACAGAGAAGGACATCCTAAAGTGAGCTTCCCACTTCATTCCTAGGCCTGCTAGCAATCATAAACTTTGCTAAAAGCTATTAACAATGGCAATTTCTTTTCTTAGTCCGGTTCTTAAAGCAATCATGTGTCACCGCCAAAAAAAGAAAAATTCAGTAGCTACAGATATCCGACCAAGGTTTTCCAGACATCATTGTAACTCAATAACTGCTCCACTGTGCTATGAACTCTACAGCTTCAAGCTGGAAGTCAATCTAGGACAACCAATAGAAAGTGCACCTGTACAATTACTGCATTTCCTAATTCAGAAGGCCAAACTAGAGACAGATAAAGCTTGTGTGTACTCAGATCACCAAAACAGAAGTCCAAAAGCCCCATACATCTTTTGTACATATTGCACATCTATATTATCATTAATCGTAATGAAAAATACCATTTCTACAATTCAGAAACAGAAAATTACATTCCTTAACCAACGTACATGAAACTGTATTCTAAATTAAATATAACTGTCTACATATAGCATCTAAAAACCACCATATACACAATAATTTAAAAACCTTTCACACAAAAAATAATCACGAAAAGTTAATAAAAATTATTTTTTTAAAAAGTCATCCAGTAATTGATCAGCGCGACACACAGTAATTTAAAATATTCAGTATGAACTCCATGCTAGATCAAAAAATAACCTGCATCACAAAAAATAACCTGTATCATTTCAAGGAACATAATCTTATTTTCAAAGATTGCAGAAATCTTCTATTTTTCAAGTA
This sequence comes from Scopus umbretta, assembly GCA_013400535.1. Lineage (NCBI taxonomy): Eukaryota > Metazoa > Chordata > Aves > Pelecaniformes > Scopidae > Scopus > Scopus umbretta. The sequence continues at coordinate 21,287 of VZTL01077283.1, read as the reverse complement.
ACAGAAAAAAAATATTTAGCTCTTTGAACTCTAAAATAAAAAATAATGTATGCTGCTAGTAATTGATAACAATGTAATTTNTGGGGTTTGTTTGTTTTTGTTTTTACTGCCTGGACAATAACCAATCGGGAGTCCCTCTGTCGCCCCCTTTTAAATCCTAACGCGGTCCGTTAAAAACCCAAAGAAGTTTAAAATAATGCAGGGAAGTCTTGGCGGGGGGGCCCCCCGGGCTCCCGGGGGCGGGGGGGCCGCCCG
>VZTL01077283.1:0-10439 GCA_013400535.1 Scopus umbretta | reverse complement strand
TTTTTTTTTTTTTTTTTTTTTTTTCATTTTCTTACAGGCTTTTCTAGAGTAATCATTAGGAGAGTATCTGGATGCTCATACTCAAGAATTGCCAAAATTATGAGCTAGTAGCATTATCATCACTATAATGACGAGAAAGTAAGGCACAGAGAAGTTCAATACAAGAATGGCTGCTAATTTGGGGTGTCCATTTAATCAAAGCAGAGTTTGCTAGCACAGAGCGCTAGCCGTAACTTCAAAGCCACGCTAGATTCAGCCATTGGCTTTTTCATGAACTTGCGCGGACACGCTGTGGTCCTGTCTACATTATTGGGCTCTCCTAGTGCAAGATTTCTGTGTTGCTCTGTTCTTTGAAATGTTTACGGTGCTCGGAAGCTGAAGTCAAGAAGGCTGTATATGTATTGTAGATACTGCTTGGTATCTCTGCATTTAGTTTGCAGAAGCTCAAATTTGGAACTCAGAAAATGAGAAACGGTTCGTTAGAGGCCACCAGTTCGATGCACGAAACTCGCTGCTCTGTGTAGAGCCCTGATAAAGACAGAAATAGAAATGGGATATACCCAACAGGATGCATTTGTTGTAGCTTCCCAACATCACCCATCCCTCCCCTCTCCCCCGAGGCCTGCTGCTGACTCCTTGCGCTGGCTTGGGTGCCAGAAGAGGGAGCACGGAGCACGGTGGAGCCCCAGCCTTAACTGCAGTCCCCACTGCTGCCTCAGGTAGGGGTAAGTCTGCTAGGACCTACCTGCAGCATTGCTGATGCCCCAGAATTATCAGGAAACCTAGCTTCTATCAATTTTTTTATTTTTTTTTTTTTTGCTGTGCATGTACAGCTTGAGATTCAAAAGCTTATTGCTTTATCATGATGTTCAATAGGAAAACTGCCCAAAAGGCATATCCTTGATTCAAAGTCTACTCGCCCACTAAATTTCAAATTGTCTCTTCAAAGTAAAGGCCTTTTCAAGTACATTGAGAGGGCTTTTTCTGTACTTGAGTAAAAATGGGAGGGGTTTTTTTTTCTCCCCTAGTTTCATACTTACATACTTGTTGAAAATTTCCTTTGAAAACATCAGCTTGAGGCAGACACCTGGCCTGGATAACTTTGTCCGAAGTAGTTCTTAAGTTCAGAAAACCCAGTATCTCTTCAGTTATTTCTTCTTATAAGGTGTCTTGAATCCTGAAGTCCTATTGAAATTCAATCCTGAAAACATATCCTAGTAGCTATTTGGCTTTATTTGCATTTATAGTCACTATATGCAATGTGATTGCAAAATATCTGTACACTGGGCTCAAATACAGGAAGTCAGCTACCCGGTAATATGCTCAGCTCATTCCAGCATAATGCTAATTACTCAGAGTAACACTGCCCAGTACAGAGCCGGTGTATGAAAAGGAGGGCAGCAAGTCCTGTACTTGTAGTCCGAGTAGTAAAAATATTCCTTGCCATGGTGGTGTTGGTGCTGGCCTCCTCAGATGGGCTTAGGGCTCTGCGCAGCTGAAGCAGTTGTGTTGCGGTCGGTACATTAACTCGGCCTTCGGTAGTATCCGAACTGTATCCCTTTGCTAGGCAGAGCTGCGATCACCGCATGCAGTCCTAACTGTTGTTACAGCGTCTCCGTCCAAGACTGAAACAGCTTGATCAACTAACTGGATATTCTGGGAGAATTCCCAAAGGATTACTTAGTTGGCTAATCTCTGCTCAAGGGCTTCTGGTGGCTTCGTTGCTAACAAAGGCTTAGCCTAGTAAGCACTGCCTGCTATTTCTTGGTTTGTTTGTTTATTTGTTTAATTTTTAAGAAAGGACTGCCTGATGAATGGCTAGTGAGCATAGCGTTAAGAGCTTTTTTGTCCTCACTGTGGAATTACCAGCTTAAGTTAGGTGTGAGAATGACAGAAGAGCTTTACACAGCTGTTTGCTTTATTTGTCCTTACCCTATCCCCATCCCATCCTCACAAAATGTTTGGGACACGTCTTTTAGCAATATAGTACACAGAGGGCTACTCTGTGGTCACATGCCTCTTACTTGAGGAGGGGAAAAAACAAAAAACCCTCCAAAACAAAAGAAAAAAACCCCTATGGTTGAGGGAGAGTGAAGGCTTTCCAGTTCCTTTTGTATGATCTTCATAAGCACGGTTACTGTAGAATTGAGAGTTTTATGGCTTAAAAGTCATAATATTGTTATATAAAAAAAATCCCCATTAAATACTCCACTAGGTATTTGGATATTATACTGAACATTTGTTACAGTGAAGAGTCACCAGAAGTCTGCTTTTTGGTCCTCTTCTGGTCCCAGAGAAGATGCAGAAAGGAAAACTTGGTTTTTGTTTGTTCTTGCTGGTTTCAATGGCAAGTTGCATTTCCTGAGTATAGCAGTCAGCAAATGGTTCAGTGCCAGCTGGAGAGAAACGGGCAGTTTTCAAACAAATCATTGAAGCAGCTTCAGTATTCTTCAACATCTTTTCTTGGAAAGTGAGGGGATGCGATGTTTGCAAATTTTTGAAGGAAAAATTGGCAGGATTTTAGATGGCCTTTTAGGTAGTCCAACAGATCTTCCCCTGCCTTGGTAGATGACAAAAACTCCACCACCAATGATAGGCTGTGCAGTCACTGGCCTTCTAAAAAGCTGTCATGTACACTTCAAGACCATAGCTCTCTAGGTGTCTCGAAAATGAGTTGTCCTGCCTGATCAGTGCCACAGCGGAGTACTGTTCACTGGATGTTAGGAACAAATTTGAAAATGAGCTAAAGGAAAGCCATCGATCCTCAAATGTATTTTGGGTCAATTTGTTATGGCCTTGGTAAACTTGCTGATCTTAAATAGGAGGTAGCAGTAAATACTAATACCTACAGCTTTGTAAATGCAAATGAAGTTATGGGAAGTTTCACATTTGGAAAGGAAGTAGTAAGTAGGCAGGTGCATGAGCCTGGGTGCAGCAGGAGGATAGACCGCTGCAGGCCGGCTATCTAGGGTGGCACATTTTGAGTGTGAACTATCAAATGCAGCACTGTATCAGCCTCACTGAGTGTGCTGTTCTTTGTGCTGGTGCCCTCCACGTATCAGTAAGAGAACAGGAGCTCTTCAAGTCACGGCTCCCATAGCTTCTTCCAGGACCTGAACTCAAATGCCTAAAAGGAGTTTGCATCTACATGTAAGTCTGTTGGAACTGGAGTCCAGCAGTTGAGCAGTGGTCCCCAGCAAATGTTGGATCATCTCTCAAAACCAGAGGCCTGGTATTCTGTGTAATGTCTTATGGATGATAAAAGTAGTCAGGACTAAAGTACTGATAAACAGTTCTCGTTATCGTGCTTCATTCATGTCAGAATTAATTGGACAAAGCTGCTGCCAATTCACTACTCAAAGACAGTAAGTAAAGATATTTGCAAAGAAACTCACCAGTTCATATTCCACAGCAGTGTTGGCAATTAATTTTTAGTAAGGATTTGCTACTTTAAAATACTTCATATGTATCTTGATCTCTAAAAAAGGACTTTTCAGTGTTTTTGTGGAGGTGAGAGTAGGAAGTAGATGGTTAATATGAAAATATAATCTTTTTGTCTGAATATAAGATACAAGTTACGGTTTGGATGTATATACATTTATAGCATTTAATCCCAGAATTTAGCAATCCTAAGTACTCTTCCTCATATTCCGTGATGCGCCACTTACACAAGAAATCAGGGTATGTGGAGGGGAGATGGGAGCATTGCAAGCAGCCGATAGATACTTGTGTACTTCATTTGCACATCAGTCACATCTTCAAGTACACTGCAATTTCAGTACAACTTCGCAGTGGTTTGCACGTTGTTATATTGTGTTAAAACATTTTATACTTTGCAGTGGTTATTTAACTTACAGACATGAACAATAAAGTTTTGTTGTTTGAACTTCTGCCTGCCTAATTGTAATGAAAGGAGAAGTACAAACTATGCAGACAGATTTTATTGAAGTATAAAAACAGAGCCAGCAATTTGCACAATCTACAGAAATGACATGTCATTACCACAAACTAGCTACTACAGGAAGTAGCTCTTGAATTGTGTGCCAGATTATGTATTAACTTAAGACTCTGCTTACACCGATACATAAAATTAATTGGGGACAAAATATTCCATGCACTTTAAGAGCCCCTTAAACCTTTAAGGTGGGGAAGAAAAATCTAACGGGCAACTCCTAGGTCTTTTATTGGACAAATTTTGATGTAGAAGCCCAAATCTCCTCAAAATATGGAATGTAACTTAGGAGGCAGTTTCTTCGTGCGGTCACCTCTGAGTTGTGAACTTGTGCATGCACAGTATCCATATCTCCTCTTGACCAATGTGGGTCTCGTGGTGCTGTTTCATTCTAGGAACAACTGAGGTTTTGGGTGAATTCCTGATGCTGAAAACCTGCAGGTAAATAATATACATAATGATACCACTAACCTAATAGAGTAGTTGACTTGCCAGGCTACTAGCTCATGAATTGGTAGCAGTCTGACTAGCTAGTTTCCGAATGGCAGTAATAGCTCCATCCTGCAGCAGTGGCTTTTTATGCACTAAATACTCAGACTGATGGGAAGTTTCTGGAACCACTGCTAGTGGTTAGGTAACAGCAGGTTGTTCCACAATTAGTTTAATACAGCTTAAACTGGTGCTGCTTCCAAACAGAAGCGTATCATCCACCTTCATCCTCTTCTTTCTTCCTCTTGGCATTACCGTTCACAGCTGTACTGCAACCTAGATACAGATCAATTCAGCTGAAAATTTACAGGACAAAAAAAGTTACCTTTTAAAGGGACTTGTTACCTAAGGAGATTCACTGTGTGAAAGGCAGCATCTGTGCAAGAGAAGGTGGAAACAAGCAGGTCAGGGAAGGCAGGGCTCCCTCTTTATTCCACCTTCAAAGGCTCCAGCGTCCACAGCATTCAGATACCAACAGCCCAGCCGGACAAAGCATTGTTCCTCTTGTTCACACTAATTAGAGAGTCAAAGAAACCTGAAATCAAGGCAATTAGGTGCTGCTACCAGTTCCTTGTTGCTGTTTAAAAGAATGATGAAGGTGGGTCCTCTGATAAATATTTCCTCTAGTTTGCTTAGCCCAGTTGGCACAGGCATTTTGAAAGGGGTGCACCTGGCTGAAGAGTGAACTGTGCTCTTTATTTCTTTTTCAGGGCAGGTGGGGTACAACTGTCATCTTGTGGTATTTATAAGAAAACAGAAATAGAAAACTAACTTTCATTTTACATGCAGCATGTCCGTGTGGGATGGACACAGACAATACAGAAATTAGTTAGAAAAAGCATTTTGGCTGATCCCCGCCCCATTATATTTTCCTTCCGTTGCCTACGTTCAGCCTGTGTGCCACAGAACAGTGCACTGCATCCAAAGACTTAAAGTGTGGGGACTGCAGGCTTTGGGGATGGAGGAAAGTTGAGCCTAAATATCCATACAGAGCCATGTATGCTGGATATCTTCAAGATTGAGATTTGGAAATAAGTTTCTGTCCTTCACTCATGAAGAATCACAATTTGGACCGTGGTACATCTATGTTTAGATTTTCTATAAGTATATACTTTTTTTTTTCTCCTCTATATTTTTCTGTGCACAAATTTTAAGGTGAATACATATATGAAATAAATTCCACATCTGAAGTAGTGCAAATATGGGATATTGCTGCAATGACTATGCTTCCTGTGTGTCTTCATACAGATGAGAGACACAAAGGATGCACACCACAGGCTTCATTTTGGTAAGAGTAATATTTTCAGTCAAAATTAGAACCGAATGCTGAAGTGCTGTGTTGTCTCCCCATGACTGCTGCCCTCCTGTAGACCTGCTGGTTTTCATTTCTGGTAAATTTTGGCTTTTTAGCCTTCTTTCCAGCTTCCACTTCCTCTGTCTCCTCTCTCCAACACTTTGGCACCGGCACTACAGCACATCAGTCTGGATATTCGTGAGTCCCCCGTAAGTATGGAGGGAAGAATGAAATTGCATTTAATCCCAAATTATAATTTTATGCTATAAACAGTAAAGTTAAGCAACTGAAAAATAAGTACAGACTTTTTAACTGTTGATTTTCAGTTAGAAAGCCTCCCCTTTCCCATGTCAATCGTATCAAACCTATGCTATGCTTTAGAAAAGCAAGGGGAGAGGTAGCTTTTTTAACAGCTCACATTGGAAGTCTCACCACTCCAGTGATGGAAGAGGGTTGGTCTGGAGCCCAGAATAATGCATCAGCCTCACCACCTCCTCTGTCTTACTTCAACAACTAGGCGCTTGGCTTCTGCAGAATAACACAAGGGCTCTTCATGTCTTACAGTCCCCATACAGGTATGGCCCTTGAATTGCTTGAAAGCCTTGAGAGGCTCCAGGACAAGTCAAATGCCTCTGCATATGAAGAAGACAGACATGCAGTTCAGACCTTGGGACAGGCTGAGAGTAGTCAAAGTTAACTAAATTCATGTTCTTCAGTGTAAAACCTTTTTTCTCACAATAAGACATAAAAAGTAATTATATTTATTATGTGAGCTAGAGCAGAGGATATAGAAAGTTAGGAATGGAAATGAAGTAACAAGATAACTTATTTATCTCTCTCTTTAAAAGTAAAAATTTCAGATGTTAGCTACAAAGTCCATACTCTTCCAGCCCAGCTGTTGTACTTCTCACACAACTGAGAAACACTATATAAAGCACTTGGTGTTATGATAGAATTTCTCTTTCACTTAACTGCAGTTTCCTTCTAAATCAGGTCCCAGCTCAGCATTTCATGTAAAATCAAAGGAGCCAGGTGCTTCAGAATTGCTGTGACTGAACTGGGAGGGCAGCATCACGTTTTTCTCTTCAGTGTAGTCACTGATGCCTCACACGCAGTTGACATCCATTAATGTTTTTCATGTCACTTAAAATGCTAAAAATCCTTTTCATTTACTTATGTTTTCTCCAGATACCTTCTTGAAGTTTTATTCAGAATTCAGAAACAGCTGATTATTAAATATGGAGACATTGTTATATTAAACACGATTATTTAACTGATACCAGACTCTGTTTTTACACATATTTTCCTATTTCAAGTGAATTTACCTATAATCTAAAAACATGTCTTAACTTTATATTTGTGAAATTTTCAATAACATCATGGGATTACTCATGTATAAAGTTGTACATGCACATAACTGAAGGAGCTTGGCTTAAGAATGCAAACACTTCCTGGTAGAGACTCTATTTGTCATCTGTGGGACCTACAATTCCCAATGAAATGTGACATACTGATTGAGGAATCTTAAGCACTACCACAGTAAAAAAAAGAATTGTTTTTTTCTTTTTATTTACAGCTGAGGTTAGTCATAAAATTAAATTTGAAGGAAAGTATACCACCTAGGCTTAAAGCGGTCAACATGGTTTAAGAGAAAAATCAGAATTTTTAAATGGACCATCTCACAAACCTGACTGCTTTTTTTTTTTTTTTTTTCCAATTTTCCAGTGGCCAAGGGCTGTACAGAGCCTGTATTCCCACTTCTTGCTACAAAGCCCAAATTTGGTATCCTTTAACATTCATGGTATGGTATTTGTTGATGAAGAGAACAAAGGGAACATTCTGCACTTGACAAGCAACCCCGCTTCCAAAGGAATGAGATTTCTAGTCCAGAGGAAAAGGAAAATCTGAGCCCTGATGAAAAAATTATCATCAGGACTGCACAGTATCCAGCTTGTAGGTGAAGAACTTTAAACATACTATCCTGCCCTAAATATCCTGAAGCTTGGCTGCGATGCTTGAAAAAGCTGTCTAGTAGTCAATTAGCAGGAAAATGTGCAATTTTAAGTTAGATGGCTAACCTACCTCGTACAGAGGAACAGAATAATTGCCCTAGAATAGCAATTGCAAAACTCAGGAGTGGGACTGCTTAGTCTGTTGAAAAAATCTTGTGCAAGAGAGGGCCTTGGAGGCCCATCAAGCAGAAGTACTGCTGTCTGCAGGTGCCTATTTTACTTGGGATTTATAGTCTAGAATGCTATCCTGATTGGTGTTTATGTCCTTTCATTTAAAATATGATGATGAATCCTCTTCAGGAGGAAGAGTTGTCATCCTCCTACTTCAAATACATTAGCTGGGAAGTTACAGCCTTCACTGAAGAAAAGCCAGGTTCTATTTTAAGTGATAGACCGCATCTGTATTCACCTTGTAGGATGTATGCAGGCCCTATTACTCAAGCTTAGAGACTTTTTCCCCTTTTGTGTAGGATATGAGGCAGGGAGTGCCCCACACAAGTTTCTCTCAGAGACAGTGCTGAGGTGGAGTGGCCTGCTACAGTGAATTTCAGACAGATAGTGAGTTGTTTTCTGTTTCTTAGACAATCAAGATGTGTATGTGCTCTGCAAGTCTTCTCCAAAGACTACTTTTCACTGGGCTTGACTTACAAAGGCTGGATCCTATCGTCTCCTGTGCAAACCAGGAGCCTTAACTGCCTTAGAAGGTGATGTATTTCTGATAAACGTTCAGTCCATCGTTATTTTAGAACAAGAAGAAATAAGGAGCTTGAATGGCAGAATTACAGATTTGGAAGGTTATGAACACATCGTTACATTCAGAAGCTCCTGCCCCATTAAATAGGCAGGAACTGCCTTCATTGCTGAATCAATATGAGGCCATTCTCTTAAGAAGTCCTCCCTCAAGGAAGCAGCTCAAACCCTTACTATATCAAGACTTCTTGGGCACATGAGATTAGCCAGGAAGCTCATTGGCAAGTGAAAGAAGGCAACAGGGAGTCATCTCCAGCACTGTTTCATCAGGTAAAAGCCTACATGAAGTGATTGCAAGCATGCTCCCTTTCTCATCTTTGGATGGTGAGTCTTAGAGTACAATGTGTTCCTTGGACACTGGTGAGTGGATAGGGCTCAAGATGGATAGGACTGGTTTGCTCATCTCCATAGCTAGCACCAAAAGCCTGATAATGTCCTCTTAGTCTCCTTGTCCACTCCTAGCCTCACTAGGGGTGATAAAGGTAGCACCTGTCACAACAGGCCTTGACACCACAACATTTTTAACCTTCTCACACTTGCATCAGATTTCTCCTCAGGATATGTTATGAGCCCTTTGCATCAGGTCCACAGTATTCCTCAGCACTACAGCTGCGTTAAAGGAGGCTTTTCCCTGAGATTCCCTGTGGCAGGTGATAAGGATATTCAGACCTTGAAGGCCAAGTGAGATTTCTGCTGTCAAGACAGTAAAAGTGCAACTCCTTATTCTAGGGAACACCAGGTTCCAAACACGTCAGCACTTGAAGCATGGATTAAGTGCAAAAAATCCAATGACAATTTCTTGACACAGGTGATTGGTGAGTCAACTAGGGGAGGTGCTCTGCTGGACCTGTTACTCGTGAACGAACTGGCTGGGGGTGTGGAGGTTGAGGGCAGCTTTGGCTGCAACCCTGAGATTGTGTAGTTAAAAATCCCGAGATAAATGAGCAAAACAAATAGTAAAATTGCCAGCCTTGACTTCTGGAGAGCAATTTTCAGCTTGTTTGGGGATCTGCTGTCAGGATCCCATGGGAGACACTTAGCTGCCCCTGGGCCAGCTAGTTGATCTTCAAGAACAGCCTCCAGAAAGCACAGAATTGGTCCATTCCAAATCACAGAAAGATGAGCAAATGTGGTACAAGGCCAGTATGGATGAGCAGGACACTTGACTGACCTCAGATACAAAAGAGAAGTATGCAGAAGGTAGAAGCAGGTCCAGGACTACCTAGATGGAATATAGAGACATTGCCCAAGTCTGCAGGAAGGGAATTAGGAAAGTCAAAGCTCAGCTGGTGTTGCAACAGCAAGGGATGTGAAGGGCAACAAAAAGGGCTTTAGTAAGTATATCGGCAACAAAAAGGCAGCCTATGGAAAACATGGGTCAAGTACTCTGTGTGGTGGGGGAACCTACTGACAAAAAGTATTGAAAAGGATGAGGTGTTCAATGCCTTTTTTTGCTTTTTATTGTTTTGTTTTGTTTTGCCTTTTTATTGGTAAGATTTACCCTCAGTCCTGAGGCTAATAGCAGAGTCTGAGGGAGTGAAGCTGTAGGCACAGTAAAGGCCAAGCACTAAAGCCAGTTGGACATACACAAGTTCATGGAAACAGATGGGATGCATCCAAGGGTGTTGAGGAAGCTAGCCCATGTCACTGTGAGCCTGCTGCCCATTGACTTTGACAATCACTTTGTGGTGACTGGGGACAGAAGAAAAAGGCAAATGTCATACATGCCTTCAAGAAGGTTGCGAAAGAGGATCCAGGGAACTACAGACTAAGCAGTTTATCCTCAGTCTCCTGGAAGAGTATTTCCTCCTGGAAACCATTTTTGAGCTCATGAAGTGCAAGAAGGTGATTAGAAACAGGCAGCATGAATTTACCAAGGGCCAACTGTCCCTGACCAGCCTGATTGGTTGATCGTGGTAAGATGACTGGTTCTGTGGACAAG
>VZTL01077282.1:65624-83714 GCA_013400535.1 Scopus umbretta | reverse complement strand
GGGGGCAGCAGAGCGGCTCCTGGGTCCAGACCCCGTCCCTCCACCTGTTGCGGAGCCGTAGAAGGGGCTGCGCGCCCGGCTGCACAGGGCCGCACCTTCTGCCTTTTGGAGTTTTTATTACGTTTTGTATTGCTCAGTGAAACGTAAAGGTGTGGATGCATCTCTTCCAAATCTTCCGGGAAAAGTGGTGTAACGCCACAATTTAATTACAACAGCACAACTTTAACACTTTCTCTGTCCCGGTGACCTTCCAACCCCTGGGCGTTGGGTGGTCCAAGGGGCTTGTAAAGGCTCTGAAAACGTGGTTAACCAAAGCAGGCCTCATTTCAGCAAGCTTCAGTTTTCCATGGCTGGTGGTAGAAGCTTTGAAAATCCCTGTGAGTTTCTCTGCTCCGAATCTGTTTTCCTGTAATCATTGATTCCGGTGTCCACACTCAGTCCCCTTAGTGTTTTGGCTATTCACTATTCCCCTTAGTGAATAAAGGTGTCTTATTTCTGCTTGGCGTTGCTGGTAACACTTATCTTGACAGGACTGTAATTCAGTAAGGACAGGTGGTTGGTCAGGTGCTCACCTTCGGAGGGATGATCTTTTCAATTTAGCACTGGACAGAGACTTGAGAAGTTTTCTTACGGTTCTTGCCCTATGCATTTTCTTGCAGAATGATTTGAGGTGTATGGTACGGGTGAGAAAACAAACAATAAACTCCTCTTTCTGTAGACTTAATCAAAGGATTATGGACAGGGATAATTTATGATAATGACCCTGTGTATCAACATTGCTTGACTGTATGCAGCTGTAACCTCAGTGGAATTTCTTGGTGCTTCTAAGACACCTTTTTCATGAGCCTTTTTCACAGGATAATACCAGGTCCCTATATGATTTGGGGATATTTGGGGAGGGGGGGATTAATTTTCCGGTGATATCAGTTTTCCTCTTCAATTTGTTTTCAGTGCTTTTAGAGGGAATACTGTGGAGGTGTGGCTTGTAGTGTCCTCAGCAAGCAGGTCGTATCTAGCCCTCTATTTCTCATCTGGTCTGAGCTTGCCGGGTATGCCTGAGTAATTACTTGATCATTCCTCATAGGTTATATTGTATCAACGAGAGTATGTTTTTTTGAGAGCAGGTAACCTCTGAGAATATGATGCTAGAGAAGAAGAGGAATCAGATTTTTGGACTCTGAGATTTTTCAGAATCGCCAGACCTGTATTTCTGGGTGTAACGCATTTCTTGAAGGCAAATAGCCTCCATTTTTTTCATAGGTCTGCGCTCTCTTCTTTTTGAGTATCAGTCTTTCGAGGACAATCGCACCATTAGTGGTGCTGAGGCCTTCTCTGCATCTCCGGACAGTCTGTAACAGCCTTTTCATACCCTTCTATCTCCCTGATCTTCTGTTTCCAAGCTTTAAAAGAAAGAACATCTTCTTCTTCCTTCCACATAAAGTGAAAAATCTTGTTGTTCTACTGTGTTTAATGGAGGATTAAACTGTTAAATACAATTTGTATAAGTGATGCTGTGTAAATTAAAGATAGCATAATGATGGTTATTTTGTCAGCACTGCAATGAAAGTGCAGTTCTTACAGTGTAATTGCATTGTGTAGGTGTGTATTTTGGCTTTGTTTTCAAACTCCTACTTTGATATTGCTACAGTGAGACGTGACCTGGGGTGTGTATTACTGCAGGTATTGCACAGATCTTAGTGAAAGTGAATAGAGAAATCCAATGCTAAAAATGAACTGTTGGGTTCAACGCTATTTTTATGGCTTTATATATTTTAGGTATTCATATTTGCTGTTTTGTCGTTACGTATGTAAAGATATCCGTGGCTGGTTCGGTTGCATAATTATTGCAGAGGACGTTTCTGAGATTTGAAATGACTTTTATGATACTGCAGTACTCTGCTTGGGTGCCGTTTGTGCAGTGAACAGGCTGTACCTGCACAGAACACAAGAAAATGAGCATATGCTAGAGCAAACGGTGAATGTGACATTGCTAAATACATTGAAGTGGAACTCAGAGCCCCAGTTTTAGTGCTGTTCTTTCTCCCTTAGTTTCAATGTTTTATCAACATGTTTATCATCTGTTCGTGCAAAACAAACAGCTCTTTGATGTACAATATAATAAAAAAACCCAAAAATACTTTAAATAGTCTGTATGGTTTGTCTTTTGAAAAGAGTAATTCTCCTGTTTCTTCCTTACATGATCATTGTATTTTCCTCCTGCAGCAGATTTTTCAGAAAATAATACTGAACATATGCTTCAAGGATGTCTCTCTCTCTCATAATAAAATGGGGCGGACAGGAGTATACGATAACCTCGCTATCAGAAGAAGACACAGTGCTGGATCTGAAGCAGTCTCTTAAAGGCCTTACTGGAGTGTTACCAGAGCGTCAAAAACTACTTGGACTTAAAATGAAGGGTAACTGGTCATATTTATTATTTGTTGTGGATGTGCCTGAGATGTTCATGGATGAACATCCTCTAAACCTAGCCAGGGTGTGTATACTAACAGGGCATCTACCTCCCAGATCTAGCTTCTGAATGAACAGAGGAATTTTTTACATCACTGGATATTGTTTATTATTGATACATCTACCTGGTCATTTTTGAATGGCTGACACGGAAGTGTGGCAAATATACGTTAAAAAAAGTTAAATTGCTCCTAGCCAGGCAAACAATATATATGTATATGGAGGAGGACGATAATACAACTTGGGGTATTCTGATGTTTGATGGGTAGGTTATTTCAATTAAGCATGAAATATTATTGACATTTTTCTACAATCGCTCCACCCCCAGTAAAAGAAAAAAAAATTATCTGCTCGCATTATAGGCAAACCTGCAGATGACGATGTTAAGCTTGGAGCTCTCAAGTTGAAACCAAATACTAAAATTATGATGATGGGCACTCGTGAAGAGAGTTTGGTAAATATTTTACTTGTTTATTAGCTTAAACAGGAAAAGATGCTTAGATATATGTCTCCTCATTGTGATTTTAAATTTTGAATATTCCAGTAATCATTTGAAAAATAGTAGTACAGTAGATTTCTGTTGGTGTTTATTTTTCTATGTAAAGTAAGCTTTTCTGTAGAACTCTGATAGCAGTGTATTCATTAAAGTCCTGTATTGTTCTGGACTTTTAAAGTACAAACCTGTTCTTAAGATGTTCAGATTTGAGAAGGCGGTGAATAATCATCAGTATACTTTAGCAATTCTTTCCACTAGTAAAGTGAAGTAATTTTGGTTAAATAGTTTTTTGGTTTTTCTCCTGTAATGTGCTGGAACAGAAACTTGATATCCATTGTTATTTTCCTTCAGTGATCCTAGTTATCTTTTATTGTTACTCCTCTAGGAAGATGTCCTTGGGCCACCGCCTGATAATGATGATGTCATCAATGACTTTGATATTGAAGAGGAAGTTGTGGAAGTAGAAAATAGGTTAGGAGTTTTAGCTGTTAAAAAACAGTCCTGTTATAGAATGTACAGTATGCTTTTTAATTAACTGTAACTTTTTGCACTGTTATGTTAGGGAAGAAAATCTACTAAAAATTTCCCGCCGAGTTAAAGAATACAAAGTGGAAATTCTGAATCCTCCTAGAGAAGGAAAAAAGCTGCTGGTGCTAGATGTTGACTATACATTATTTGGTGAGATTTTATGCAACTTGTGGGTTTTTTTCGTTTAAGAGGTCAGTTTATTTGCCAGTTCATGTTTCTTGATTTTTGCTTTACAAATATTCTTCAGTAGCTTTGGTATGTGTTGTACTATGTAACTTCTGCTCTGTAATATCGTGGGGTCTTCTGCTCATATTTAAAAAAGCATTGGGCTTTTTTAATAGTGTTGCCTATTGTTGATTTTAGTGCAGCAACTATTTACTTTCTGCAAGAAGACATAAAAAAATAGCAATTTAGTATTTTGTCCAAATAATCTTTCTCTTGACCAACTTGTTTCTTGGACATCATGGTGGCAGGGAAGACATTGTAAAATAATGATCTCGGTCTGTACTTGATTGACTTTACTTTTCGGGGGGGCGTGGGAGAATAGCTTCAAATTTTATTTCCAGATTGTTTCTAAACACGCACAAAAACACGTTTTACTTGAAAATTCTGTCAGACTGGTTTTTTGGAAGCTAGAATTTTCCTTCTGACTTAATTTTCTGGGATGCAAGTCTGTCATGACAGCTTGACTATAAGCAGTAAATAATAGCTTGCTTTATTCCTTTTCCTTAGCTTTCCGTTTTGATGAGATTTGTTTACAATCCGAGATAAAATTTCAACCTATTACTGAGTTTAAAATTTGTATTTAGAGGTCTTCTGCTAGCAGAATTTGACAGCAGTTTTCTAATTGGAACAGGCAACATTTACATGTCTGAAATAAAGCTTGATATATGTTCACAAAATTAAGTGGACTAGGTTTGAAGGAATCTGTTTCATATCTGGGCTGTTACAAATTTGCTCAGGTGCACAGATGAACTATTTGGCCTGACTTTTCAAAGATGCTCAGACCCACAGATCTCTGATTTAATTATTAGCTAAGCCCTCAAATACCTGTAAGGATCAACAGGTAAATATCCCCTCTGCTTTGTCTTTCCACCTTTGAAATGGGAATGGTAGTTTGCTATGAATTCATTCATGATTTTAAAGTGCCCCAGTGCTTCCCTCATCAAACTTCAGGTCTCTGGGTGGAGAGGAAAGTCATACTGAACTTTAAGAACTTAAACTTTAGTAATGAGTTGCTTATCTCTCATATTCTTTTTAGACCACAGATCATGTGCTGAAACTGGGGTAGAACTGATGAGGCCATACCTTCACGAATTCCTGACATCTGCATATGAGGATTATGATATTGTAATCTGGTGTAAGTTTTACACTCAATACCTAAGACATTATTGTAAATTGTCGTGCAGAGCAGAGACTCCAGGTGGGAGGTTTTTGTATTGGTTTTTAGTGTGAATCACAAGATCTAAAACAATACATGAATGCATAATGAATTCAGCAGGAATGTTCACACAGCTGTTAGAGCTATTTTAGAAAAATATTAATTCTTATGTGAAAAAACACCAGATATTGCTCACATGAATGGGTCTAATCAGTATAAAGCTCAACATCACTTATAATGAGTGTTACTTTGTACAAACAAACAAATGCTTGAAGTAACAGAATTGTATAATCAACATTCAAACACTGTTTCATAGCTATCTTTACAAATAATCCCAATCCAGACAATAAGTAGTGAACTGCCAAATGAACCAAACTCTCCTTTCTACAGGGATGGTTGATCATTTGCCTTGGGATGCTGTTTCACTTCCTGTCCAGCAGCTGGAGAACAGACTTTAGCCAATGCAGACTTTAAACTGTAATAAAGTTGTATTACAAAATTTAGTTTTCATAGTCTGGAACAACATTTTCACATATTCTTAGCTCGGTGGGCAATATTGACTCTTTGTCCTTTCCAGGTCTTATGTATTCTTATCATTGCTTGCAGGAGAAAATCCTGCACAGGCAGTATGGATCCTCAAACCAGGTGTAGCCCACTTCTTATGGTCCTGCAGACTAGTTCAGTAACAGCTGATCTGGCAAATGGTTTAAACACATGCAGTGCTTCATCTAGTTGTTTATTTGAAAAGTAAGCTTTTCCAAATAAAAATAAACTTCCATGATGGAAGACTGTCTTCAAGGCAGTGAACCCTAAAAGCTGTAACAAGGATGGATCTTTCTGAACTAAATTTTGTGTAAAAATTTGATATGTTATGTGAACAGTTTCTTGGCTTGTTTCTTTTTTTGCCAGTCAAGGACTTATTTTGATAAAGTATTCTTTCTGTTTTCTCTCTTTTGTTTCAGCTGCTACTAATATGAAGTGGATTGAAGCTAAAATGAAAGTAAGTTGTTCTGAAAACTTGTAATTTGTATCTAGTCTGGCTAGCTGTTCATAGAGTTGGACTCAAGCTCACCATTACAGAGCGGGTTAGCAACTGAGGAGGTTGTATGAATCAAAACCCAAGTTTTTCAAATCTTCATAGTCACTTTACATTATCTTTGTCACAAAACTAGATTAAATCTAATTTTAGAATTCTAAAAGTTCCATTTAGAACTATCAGCAGTAGGTACTAAATTTAGCAGAACCAAACACAAGTCAGTACCTGCTGAAACTTAGATTAGTCACGCAGCCTTCACAGTTGCTTTCATCTTACCTCTAATTATAGAGTTCTAGTCTTTAAGTGTAATATTTTTCTTTTTTTAAAGGAACAGACAGGTGTGGCATGATGGAGTAGGTTATCAAGAGGAAACTCTTTTCATATTTATGGTATACCTCTTGCAGCTGTGTGGTTCTGTTGCTTCCTCTGCCTTATTAAACATCCATAAGAGCTCTTCTTTCAATCCTGGTTTCTTCTGTTCCTAAATCAGGCAACTAGCCAGTTTTGCACAGCTGACCTAGTGGTAAACATATTTACAGTCAGACTTATCTGTAAATCTAATGAGCTTACTGAAAACTGCTGTATGTTTGGTTGGTGGGTTGAGTTTTTTATGCTTATAAATCACAGTTTGTTTCCATTTCAGGGATAACTTTTCCAAGTTTAAGCTTTTGTAGCTCCATTCTTTGTTATGGACTAACCATTTTTTCAGGTGTTAACAGAGCAAAGCATACTTTCCAGTGTTCTTTTCCTTAAAATAATGAATTGCTACAGTTTTTCTAAACAAATAAAAATGCCTCAGCATGATCTCGGAAATGAGAACCTTTAATCACAACTATGAAGTAGAGTTAGTGCAAGTAAAAACAATGTTGAGCCTTGCAAACATTACACTTCTTGTGCCAATGTTACATTTCTGTTTATGTTGTGCCTGTCAGTGTAGTGTTAGGATCCAATCTTGTGGAAAACCATTGTTCAAAACTGGCTGTTTCCTATTCATTGGTCCCCTTTCTACATTTCTAGGTCACCTTTCCAGCCCTTTCATATGTTACTGAATCACAACCTTTCTATGCCTACTCCTGGATCTTGATCAGTTGAGGTTCCTACCACTAGATGCCAACTGTTTTTTCTCCTTAAATAGATAGCACCAGGGGTGCTTACCTCTAAAAGTTTCACTTTTTGTCAGGGAACTTGACAAAATTACAAAAATGCCAGCAATACTTGGCATTAAAGTTTTTGTTTTAAACTACGAAGCAGGAACAGCAATAAAAAGAAGGAAGTATCAGATAACCAAGTTTACTTTCTCATTTACCATCTATTTATGCCTGGAATTCAGACAGTCTGGAACAGCTAGTTTTTTTCAGTGTAGCAGGACACTGACCCAGGTAGGTAGTACTTTTCATTTGCAAGATTCACTTTTTCATGTAAAAGAAATCAGTTAAGTGTAGCTGGATATCTGCAAGATTGCTGCTGCAGTTAATATTTTCTCCTTGTGTAGCTTTGCACGTTACTGCTGTTGCACACACCGGAAATTAAGTCAGGAATACCTACGTTATAACATGTCAGCAGATTTTGCTGTTACTTTTCAGCTTTTTAAAGGATTTGAAATTGAAATTATGCTTTTTCATCTCGTCAAAGGTTTTGGTTTTTTTCCTCTAAAAAAGATAAGTTTTCCTTAGAGTCTTTATTTCAGGAGTTATCAAATCTTTAAAGTGCAAACTGACAGTTTTCTGACTAACATTGGCTATCTTGGACATGCGTAGGTGGAAAGGGTAACAATGAACTGTTACCGTATATTTCATCTTGGATTGGGCTGTGATTTGTTATAACTTACTGGTAGGAACAAATATGAAAGAGTACACAGTTGCTATCCTTGCTATAGATATTGAGTAAGGCTGAGGCATGTAGAACTTGTGATAGTTGATGCATGAAGGTGTGAGCACGACCTCTCTGTATTTTGCTTTTTCTGCAAAGTTGCTTTGATTTTAAGCTGACGTCAGTTGATAAGTTTCTGATAGTAAACACAGCAAAAATAAATTCCTGTCAGCTTTTTTTTCTCTTGGTAGAATGGTGTACTTTTAGGATTCTCATTGGATAAAAAAAATGGAACCCCGTGGATATCTATTTTTAGTGTGTTGCTGGTAATCCTCAGCAGCTCACCCTTTGACAAACAAGATATTACAAACATGGTTTCAGTTGTACAGCAGTAAAACTGTCGTAATTAGAAGCTTTAATAATATATCTTTGCGATGCAGGAGCTTGGAGTGAGTACCAATGCAAACTACAAGATAACTTTCATGTTGGATAGTGCTGCCATGATAACAGTGCACACTCCTAGAAGAGGACTAATAGATGTAAGTACCTCTTTTTCCCTGATCTTTTTCTACATTCAACTGACATGTTATCATACCCCTTTGAAATATTCAACCATAAAGTTCTGCTGGAGTTTTCATGCAAGAAAACTGTAAGAATCTTGGAAGCACAGATTTTTTTTTTCCTACTGAAATTCTCTATTAATGTTTTGTTTTGAGTAATACATTTAGATGACACTGCTTTCAAATCAAAAAATAGATAAAATTTAGTACCAACAGAAAAGTTAGTGTGGGGGATATTTAGTATTGTTATTCTCTTTCACATCTCTTCCCTTATTATAGCCCAACTACCTGCTAATTTTTCAGCAAAAGAATACAGGTGTCCATTCAAGTTTGGACTCAAGTTTGTATAGACTGGTATTTTCGTCACCTGCCTACGATCTATCTCAGGTACTTTGTATGTGTTATTTCTGCAGGTGAAGCCTCTTGGTGTTATCTGGGGAAAATTTTCGGAATATTACAGCAAAAAAAATACTATTATGTTTGATGATATTGGCCGAAACTTCCTAATGAATCCACAAAATGGACTCAAGGTAATTTTAACTGGAATTTTCACTTATTACTATTTTTTCTTATACTTGAAGTAGTACTTTCTCATACTGCTTTGCTGTATCATAAAGAAAGGATATTCTTAGCTGTAAAGATGAGTATTTTATTATATTTTTTTATTTAGACTGCCATTTGTCTGGACTAGTGTTTCCCTAATAGTAGTATTAAATAAGCTTTGTTTCACTATTAAGTAGGCTTTTAAGAGACTACCAAAATCAATGAAATTATTTCTGCTTAAATTATACCTGTGAGCCATAACCAAGCTGGGCATTGCTGACAGGCACCATTTAAATGTGATGTTCAATCTCAAGAGTGGTTATATTCAGAAAATAAATCAAGTAACAAGTGGCTGTACTTCATAGTAGTGTGCCAATATAATAGCAAGCATTCTGTTCTGGGATATAATTAATACCTCGAGCCGTTTTGACTGCAGAACAGCAAATACTTCATTTTATAAAATTGTCAACCAGTTCGCACTCCATTATCAGTGCTGATTCTGAATAACAAGAATTCAACTTAAATTTCTACTTATATATGATGGTACGGCAGTATGGTGCTAAATGAACCCTCATAAATTTCTTTAGGGAAGAAAAGATATTTTCAAATGCAGAAGTTCAAGGTGATGTTTCTCTGAAAGTATCCGTGATGCTAAGAGGATAGCCATTGATGAGATCTAGCGAGATGATGTTAGTTGGAACTGTACAGTGTTAGGAGAATCAGGAATAGCAAAGAACTTGCTGGGAGAGGATTATCCAGAGAGCTCCCTCTAGCTCAGGTTTGAAAGATGTTTGTCAAAATGTTAACAGAGCTACAGATAAGAACATTGAATCACTAAAACAAGGCATAGGTATAATGTATTCCAGGCTTAAAGCAGTTATCAGACAAGCTTTATTTCTGACATCTCTTTTCACAGAAGCTATGGTTGTAGTCACACACTTTTTGTTGAAAAAAAAGCATCTGGTTCCAGTGATGCCACACAACTCAAAGCAGAGCTGAAAACCCCTCATGTCTCCTGCAAAAATATCTATGAAATCATATTAGAAAATGTGGCAGTCCATTCCAGATCATTTTATCATTCTGTATGACTGGGAGGGGAAGGCTTGAAGTACAAGACAAAACAGATTTCTTCCTGGTGGGCATGCAAGGCAAAAACCCTGCAGTCCAGTTTGCGTGAATAACAAGACAAAGTGGATGTGGCCACTAATGGAAAAGGTTTTTCTTCCTCTTACCTAAGAGAAGTTATAACTTAGCACAGTACTGAAAATATATTTTGATTAGGTGGTAAATGATAGAGACTCAGAAGCATTTTTCTCACTTTGAGCAAATGGTTATACCCAGTTTATTTATTTTGTATAGATAAGGCCTTTTATGAAAGCACATTTAAATCGGGATAAAGACAAGGAGCTTCTAAAGCTCACTCAATACCTCAAAGAAATAGCAAAATTAGATGACTTTTTGGAGCTGAATCACAAACATTGGGAAAGGTAAGAACAAAGTCAAAATTCTTTCTTCCTTCTGTCCCTGACCCCACTGTGTTTTGCTTGAGGTTGTCTGTACAAAGACTGGAAACAACTGAGCTGATGATCTTTGACATCACTTACAGTTATGAAGGTTGTTTAGTTTGGGTAGAATAATAAGGCCATACCGTTTGGGCTGCTTCCCTAAGATTATAAGATTTTGATAGAATGGTCCCTTTCTTTTTTTTCATACTTCTCTGGTATTCAGGACCACCGATTGTTTTCAGTGAAACAAGTTGTGCTTCCTAAAGGGAAAAGAATTTTTGAAGGAACCTGGTCCCTGGAAATCTCTCTCTTTCTACCCCTACAAAGTTAGGCTGTTGGTTCAGATCCAGGTCCGTTGTTACAAGGCGACTTTTCAGGCAGTTATTTCAGAGATTTAGGATTTTATAGTGTGGTTCTCAGGCGCTATCCAAGTTGTGTGGTATTATGGTATTCATTGGCTCTGAAATGCAAGTTACTGAGTTATGAATGAGAGTTTTCCAAATGCTTAGGGCACCAGTTAGCATCCTAATTCTTGGTAGAGAATGATTAGCTGGTGTGTTTGGGCAAAATTCTTCGCAACAGCCTGGAGTTTCAATACATGTGGAAAAAAAAAAGTGTGTAATATGCTATTTGAAAAACACTCATTCAGTGCTTAAAAGAACAGCCTTTCAAACTTGATACAGTTTTCTTTCTTGTTTCTGATTAGAACAGAAAGTCAAGTGTTAGACTTTAAAAGCAGTGAAACTCACTGGATACTTCACACTGTCAGTTAAATTGGTTGGATTTTTTTTCTAGAGTATTTGCAAAGACTTCAGTGTCACCACATAGGCAGATTGCTCCAGCTGTAGTGGTAAGAGAACTATGAGATCAGAAAACAAGTGTTTTGGAGTAACTCAGATTCTCTAAAGAAGCTAGTGGAGGGCTGTTCTTTTCAGGTTGTGCTGGATGACTGTTCATTAAAGTCTCGAATTTATTTGAAGGAGTTTGAAGGAGTGCCATATCTAATGGGCCTTTTTATCTTAAAGGATATAATAGCTAGTTTTCAACTGATGCAATTTTCAACCTCTCAGAATAAAATGTTTCCATTTCCTTCCTCCCGTTTGTTTAAAAAAAACCTAATAGAGTAACTAAAAACATGAGTTTGAATTACTGTAAGATAACCTATCACGAAATTGAAAGACTGTTGGAAGTCAAATAAAATTGTAAGTAGTATTGATCACATTTCTAATTTTTGGTTATCAGTAGGGGGATTGTTAGAAAAAAAGCAGATTCATACTTTGAGTTACAAAAGGTACTAGATATATTTGTGCCTACCTCTTATTTTGTGAAAAACTGTACTTTTGTTTCTTTCAGGTATCTTTCAAAGAAGCAAGGACAATAACGCTAATAAAATTCTGTGGCACTGAATTGAAGGGAACATAACTAAGACCATTGGACTTTTCCTTGCTTTTATGCTAGAGTATAATAGTGCTGGACACTGGATCCAATGCCAGAATGACTGCTATACTTGGTCTTCCAGGTGGTTGGTTGTGGGTTTTTTTTAAAAGATCACAGCAATAAGCTCAAAGTGGGAGAAACAAGTCAGTTACTTTTTCTTGCATTCAGTTCTCATGTTACTACTTAAAATACTTTCCTCTCCTTTGCTGCCTGAGTACAACCATAACCATAAAAGACCAAAACCAGTCTGAAACTAGAAAAAAAATACTTAGACCAAAAAAGTTGAGTAAGGAGCCAACCTTGGCAGTGTATGAATTGTATAAGCCCTCTATTCCCTCCATCTTTAGAAACAGTCTCCCTCTCCCATACCAGTATTTAAGTCTATAAATTACAAGTTGTCTAAGTTTGGTATGTACTAGTATGTCAGTGTTTCTCTGTGCAAGACAGTAAGATGGGAAAGTACCACCTCTGTGGCCAATTTACCCCGGTGTGTGAACTTGTACTATAAAGCAGTGTTTACTGGAAAATGAAAGATTGAAGTTTGAGGGAGAGAAACCCACTCTTATTTGGTAAGTGAAAAGCAGTCTGCCTGAAAAATTCTCATATGTCAGATAAAGGGTTTAAACCTCAGATGGGAAAGTCACATTCCTAACAAAGCATGAACAAAACCCGTGTTCTCTTCTAGCTAAATCTTGTCAAAGTGCAAACACTGTGCTTAAAAACAATATTCAGCCATACTGTTCTTAAAATATCATTTACTTGCGCTGCTTATGCCTGCACTATAGAAGTGTGATGTGACTGCTGTTTGGCATTACCAACACTTGTGCATTATGCAGTTCATGTATTTGAAAGAAGACTGACCCTTTCAAATAAAAATGGTATATATTGTTCTTAAGGAACTATAGCAGTTGTGTAAATAATAAATACCTTTTTCATAATTTGTGTCCTGTGCTGTCTTAAATATCTAGCTTGCATAATAGAGAAGCCATTGGTGATCTTCATTTTGGTTTTTTGGGGGCGTTTCTTTGGATTCTGGAGACACTGATTTTGCATCAGTAGTTAAGTAAGAGACTGGTATGCGCTGCTACAGATTAGGGCACTGGTGTTGAATAGTAAAGCGCCTAGCTGCCTGGGAAAGGAACCTTGACAGCAAATGTCAGAATGTCAGGACAGCAGACACAAATGAGCTGTTAAGATGAGCATGTTAGGCTCCGGCTCAATGACCTGTCAGAAAATATACAGTTTCTTATCTGCTGCTCTTTGTGGTTTAGTGCCAACCCAAGCTATGTTTTAAACTAGTAAACCAGAAACCTGATGCATAAAAATCTTTGGTTTAGGTAAGTACGGAGGGTGAATTTCTGAAGTTTTGTCTTCTAGAGCTGATTTCTGAACTAGAAGGCTGACTCACTCATGTACGCACAGTGCATATATAGTCCCTGAGGTTAGAACAGTGATCTTTACCTAGAAAGGCTGCATAGATACTGAAATTTAGAACTCATATATGGTGTACTGGAATACCTTTCAATTTAAAAAACTGAAACAAGTCAAGGCATTGCATTTGAATCACCTGTAGAGTTTGTTATGCTAGCCAGAGACAAATGGAACCAAGAGAATGTCCTTAAAAATGTGCCCATATCTTTTTGCTCAAAGTTGGTTTACAAACGGAAATTTTACAGTGAATGAGCGATACTCATTTCTTTTGCTTTATACAAGGAGCGCTTAAAAAAATATTTTTTTTTTATTTCAGCAATACTGGGATTTCATCCCAGAGTTTCAGAGTATTTGCTGATAGGAAGTAGATGTGCACTCCCCTTTCAAATATTTTACAAGCTGCACTGCAATATGTGAGAGCATGATCTCAATGTGATGGTAACACATTGCTGTTGCTGACGAGTCACTGTGTCTTTTACGACTAATGTTGTTTCCCTTATCATATTTTATGTTTGAAGGCTAGGCTTGCCATTTGAACACCTCCTGCCCCAAAAGAACCCTGTGTATTTTACTGGCTGTCTTCTAAAAATGCTGCAGTGATTGACTTCGCTGAGACATGGTTGGGATTCATAAAATCTTGAAGCTGTGGATAAAGCAAGCACAAAACTGATGTTCACCAAATCCCACGATACTAGAATGAGGGGTCACTCAAATAGGAGTGGCTTAAAATTGTTACGCACAGCAGGTAGCAACCTCCTGGAATTCATTGCCACGGTTTGTTGTGGAGGTAGGTTGCATCAGCAGGTTCAGAAAGGAGTGAGACAACTTCTTGAACAAGTCCATACTCAGATGCTAAGAGGAATAGGCTAGGAAGGTCTAATATCCTTAATATAAGAATGGCGGGTGCTCAGGAAGATGAGAATGGGTCACACAGTGGCCAAGCCTGCATGTTCCCCTTTAACCACTGCTGGGTGGAACTTTGGCCAAAGCAGCACAGCTCTCATGTTTGTACTACATGACTCTTCTGGGCTGTACATATAATATGATTCTGTGCCAAACTACCAAGATTTAGTATAACTGCAAGGATAAATAGCTACCTTTCTGCTTAGCCCCAAAATAATGTATTTATTGCTCCTAAATGCAGAGGAAAACACCTCTGCTGACTCTGTGTTTCTCCTTTTTAATAGGGAAGGCAGTTTTGACTCACTTGTATTTCCAAAGTGTAGTTGAGTGTTGGGAAAAACTATCAACAGCAAAGTTTAAAGCCTTGTTCCCTGTTAACATTTAGTTTCTTTTTAGATTCTATTGAGGTGCCTGAAAGGTATTTGATCAATGTTTTTCACTATCTCTGTTAAAAGAAATAGGATTAAGGCATAATCAGAGAGAGGGAGAGGGTGGCTTAATTAGAGAGCTCATCATTTACTGTTCTGCAAAACTCTGGAGAAACATTAAATGGAGTCTGAAATATTCCAAATATTTTCATGTGTCAGAGACTGTACTGGGCTCCCAGTACATGTCACATATTTTGTATGCTGTTCTGTCTGATTATTCGTACCAAAAGAGACAGTCCATTTAAAAATGAAGTTATTTCTGTAAGCTCTGGATCTCTGACAACTCTAATGCCTCTCTGTGGCATGAATGCTCATCAGTGGCAGTACATGGAATGACAGCTGAGGCCAAGAACTGAGCTGCAAATTCAGCTCCACAAATCCTGCTGCAAGACGGTGAAATCTACAGCTAGTTGCCAATTTTTATTCCTGACTTGACATGTGACTGACAGCAAGGGGATGCCAAAGGGTTTAAGACAATTTTCCACTCTGTCTGTTCAGGATGTATTTAAGACTGATGTGAGAGGTGCTAAATAATTTCTTTCTACCAATAAGGTGAAGTCTAGGTAAAAATTGTGTTTCAGAGAGTAAAGAAAAGTAAACAGTTCTCCTGATTCATTAAAGCTGTTTAAAACCAGAAATGCTGGATGAAGAGCTGTTAGAGGGCAGAATCCTCTGACATTTCACTACGGACACCACAGCAGTCATGGCAGGTGCCAGCCAGTATTAGCGTGGGCAACTGCGGCACCCGGTGTAGGGTGGCTGATGAAGTGCTTTGGCTGGGGGATTGATGGAGAAAGATTTCAGTGAAAAGGAAATGTTGAGGGAGAGAATAACAGGACTAGAAGAGAAAAATACTGATCTATCCTAAAGAAGACAAGGTACATCTTTCAAATATTACATGTTTCTTGTGCAAGTAATATTAGCAGTATCTTGTGACAGCCATAAGTTACTGGAGTACTGTACTGACATCTGTGTTTTGAAAGGGCTCTTCACTAATCAGGACATGTTTTAGGTATAAGCAACTCAAAAAATTCAGGGTCTGGAAGAACCGTCTCGTGGCGGGAGATGAACGATTTCAGTTTGGTTAGGTTTTCCTAGAGAATGGTGAAAAACGTCTGTAATGCCTTACAGTGCTAAGTTTGACTCCCGGCTTTATCTGCTGGATGACACCATCTATCTTAGACCTTTATTTCCCAGCCCAGCTGTATTATCCACTCCAAATCCTCTACACTGCAATCCTCCGTTATCTTTTAGATCCCTGATAATCACACGAGGCCTCAATCTCACCATTCATACATCAGCCCTCTTCTGATGGTGTTTTATAATAGAGGATTTAAAAATGAACTATTTCTATACTTTCTCATACATCCCTGAGCTTCCTATTTGTGCTTATTTATGAAGTTTGCTCATCTCTGGAGATCCTTTGATGCTACTTTGATACTGCAAGCACTTGGATGCTCATTTAGTTCTCAGAAGTCTGTGCACAGATTGCCATGTTCCCTTGCCATACACGGACACATACAATCCCATGCTATTAATTTCTATGTCTCTCCTAGCAAATAGTTTTCCCACCAATTCATTTTCTGTTAAGAAATAATGGGTACAAGTCAAACAAATTGCATAATGCTCATAGTACTACAGGTGGGGTGGTGGGCACAGCAAAGAAAAGTGCCTTGTTAACCTTGTTTGAAGTTGGGGTTTTCTGGCTCTTTTTTTTTTTTTTTCTTTCAACTGTGTAGTTGGAATTGCACATTCTGCTCACACAACACCATTTTTCAAGGTGTTTATATTCAGAAAAGAGCAGCTTTTATAATTTTCACCATGGCAGGGGCCAGGGTTGGTTGCAGCTCCTGTGTGCAAGGGGACTGGGTGACCTGGAGCAGAGCCTGCATGGTCACTGTTGCTGAGTGATGTCTCCTCCTTCCCTTGCAACACCCTGGAAGATTGACCTTAGTGTTATGAAACACTAAGGTTATTGCATCAGATTTTTAGTGACTAAATATCTTCACCTGTGGTATTAAAGAATTTGGTATTTAAGAACAAGAGCTTTGTTCCTCATTTTATGCTGCTCTTGAGAAAGAGGACAGCAAGTCAAACTCTGGATCAGAGCATCAAAGAAGTCATAGTTCAATATAAATGCTCGAGCCAAATATCTCAACCTTCAGATTTGATTGGAATTTTCGTCTCCAGCCTGAGCTAATACTTCGTTCTACCTGCTGCAAGATCAGTCCCTGGATTTTGAGTTGGATCTGCCACACTTCTTCCTGAACATAGACCACAAAGCCAGACAGTTAGGCATGGGTGGCTGATTCACAGGCTGTTCAGAAAAGTTAAGTTGTTTCATGTTGGAGGGAAACATCCACATATTAATAAAAAAAATTGAACAAGCTCAGCTTTGACACGCAGAGTTATGTTTCTGAGCGTTGTCTCGTAGAAATATTGCAGTTAAAAAAAAAACTCCTTCCTGTCTGTCTTTTTTTCAGTGCTCTAAACTTTTTCCCTCAATTCTTAAAAGCTTCTTAGTGTGGATGTACATCATGTCTTCCAATTTGTGCTCTATCGGCACAGTGGACTCTAAATGCTTCATAGGAGGCAGTTTGCAGAGGTATTGTAGTGACTGAGTGCTTTGAGGAGCTTTGTACATTATTAAAGTGTTGCAAGCCAAGAGTTCCACTGGTAAGCATCAAGCTTTCTTCCTCAGGTGTTTTCCCCTATTTTGGGTCATACTGGAAGAACAATTGGTGGCACACGAAGAATAATGTTAACAATTTAACAAATTCTAGTAAAACTTTCTAAGATACCCTGCTTCCTAGGGCATGGCGAGGTGGCTCTAGAATTGTATTTTGCAAGGCTTATTGATTCCTTACCCTGCTTTTTATATTCAGTCCACATTTTATGCCATCATGGGTATGTGACATTTGAGAGCAGTGAAAACTGCAAGTACCAGTTTAGTAGGTGAGCATGAGCAGAATTTCAAGTACATGCTTAAAGTGCAACTGATGCCAGTATGACTTTTGGGTCCTTCTGCTGTCCTAATGATGGATATTCCTTGAATCAGGACCAAAATGAACACATTTTTGGAAGAGTTAAGTGTATTAAACTGCCTCAGAGATGAAAATGATAAAGTGATGTGGTTTTTTTTTTTAATCTGATTAGCCCCTTACAGATGTGACTAGACATAACAGGTATGTTGTAAAGCCTTTTTCTGTAACAAAGGGCAACAAATAAAAACCTAAATAATTTGTGTCTAACACTTGAAAAGAAAGAAAACCTGAGCTTCAGATACGGGTGGGTTTGTAATTAAATCTCAGCAATATTTCCACCCCCAAAAAAATAAATTGAGATAAAGATATTCAGAAGCTATTAAACTACTTTGTTTTGAATTTAGTGAGTGCTGCAGCTTGAAGAGAGCAGGCAAATAATTGAAAATTCTGACTTCTTTAAACAGAATCAAAATATCGCATTTTGTGTGTGCATTTCTACCTTCAATTTGTCCTAAATTAAGAATTTAAGTAACCTCAAGTGATTCCCGACCCCCCCCCCCCCCCCCCCACCCACACCCGC
>VZTL01077282.1:0-65618 GCA_013400535.1 Scopus umbretta | reverse complement strand
CCCCCCCCCCCCCCCGCCCCATCTGACATGATTGGTTTGGTTGGTTCACTGAAAAATATCAAACCACTCCCTGAAAAGATACTTGCTTTAGATAGACCAAGACTGACTAAATTTAGGTATATTTAGTTCTGCAACTAGTAAACTATATAACATATGGTTTTATGGAACTCAAATGCACCCATGGGTACTGTTGTCATTGATAAAACTGAATTCATGGCTTGTCACTCACTCATCACAGCAATTCCAGACCAAGTTATATGACAGTTTGTCTTTTTAACCTTAGAGATGCCATAAAATAATTGTACAGGTAAGCTTACATCACTAATGCAGAACCATTTGTTACTCTCCGATGTATGGACAGATGTGTTGAAGTGCGCACACCAAGAGCCTCGCAGCTCAGTGCTGGTCCAGAAGCTTCAGCTGGGTGCTGGGACCCCGACTGCATAGCTGGGGGTCAGATATAAGGGTGAATTAAGGAGAGAACAGCAGGGAGAAATGCTTGTCCTCATCTCTGCTTGCCCTGCGTTTAACCCAGCACATTGCATGCAGAGGTTACAGGCAGCTGGTGAGATGAACACATCAGAATGAGCAGTAGATCTTGTGAGATTAACATATAAAATCCCTTAATGGATATGTAGGCAACACAGATAATTACAGACCCACAGAGCATGACTCAGTCAAGTACAGGGCACAATTCCAGAAACTATGAAAGGAAAATGTCACAGTACTACCTCCGAAGAAACTTGAATCAAGCCAGAGGGCAGAAACAGCACTAAGTTATCAGACTATTTAGGCAGTAAGCAGAGCAAACAGACTTATGGGCAGAGTTTCCAGCACTGGTCAATCTTTCACAAGAATCAGTTGAGCTTTACACCCCCCCTCCTGCCTTGCCTTTCCACAGGATTGACCAGAAGCCTTGGGCTGGGCATGGGACAAGCACCATAGCAAAGTGCTAAAGGCTAGGATGGAAACCAGACAGGAGCTTTTGAGCTAAAGCTTCTGCCAAAGCCAATTAACTTGCAATGGCTGGATTGCACAAGCTTTTCAGGGGCTGGAGATGGCACAGAGTGACCTTATCTTACCTAGCAGAGACAGCACTGTGCAGGGTGTTCTTGCAGCCATAGTGTGAAACAATCTCTCCAGCCCTACAAGGACCTAGCAGCAAGTGTCTTTGCCCAAACCATTCATTGACCCAAGTGCCATTTTGTCTTGTTCTTAAGTCACAATGAAGCATGGGCACAACAGGACTTTCTCAAGACAACACAGATGTGCCCTGAAAGAAACAGAGTAAGGCCAGAGGGGTATCAGCAGGTCCATGCTGTCCTGCCTCCATGCCACAGGGATGCAATAGCTGGGCAGAGAGGTCCATACCCACAGACACACAAAGAAGAGTGCCATGGACACCCATCTCCCCATGACCATTATGTCTGCTTTCATCCCCATGTCTAGTGTCTGAGACTTCACCTATTGCTAGAGAAAGGCCACAGCCACAAAAGCCCTAGGGCTGATCTTCAGGAAGGCTTCTGCTCATTTTTCATTCCCAGTCTCAGTGCTGAGTGCAGCCACTCACCTTCACCTACAACACAGGGAATCCAGCAAAACCCTTTGGGGTCACTACTGCCTGGGAGGGCATAGAGAGTCTCTGACTGCTCCAAGAAGCCCAGTTTTCCTGCTTGCTGGCACAGTACTTTACCCAGAGGCTGCTCCTCTACCTCAGATATCCTCTCATTGAACCCATACCTGTCCCTAAACCCCCCACTCCCTTTTTTTAAACAAGAAGCCCCATGGTCCTCTCTGGTTCTCATATTTCCATCACCTTTCCAACAGCAGTGACAGAGCTATGGCACAGCAGAGACACTCAAGTGCTTTCCACTTCATTCTTATTAACAGAGCACCATCACCAAAGACTATTCATTTGCTAAGAGTAGGGGTTAAGGCTCATCTCTAATTATACCTTGTCATGCCTCCAGTCTCAACAGCATGGATCTGCTTTCAAGGGGAGGTGAAGTTTGGCTGGTCAAAGCTGAATGTTTGAACTGCATACAAGTTGGCTCAGCTAACCTTCACTGCCCCACCAAGAGACTCAGCTTACTGAATTTAACTTTATGCAAGAAGCATCAAGGTTCCACAATCTATTTGGGAATAGAAATGCCTTCACATTTTCTCTAGCATGAAGGTATGTGCAGCTGTGCCAGTGTTTTCCTCTCCAGGTTTAGCTGATAAAACAGCTTTTCCACGCCAAGGACTGTCTGTACACCCACATAAATAGCTCTCCCCACCACAGTATGCATGGCTTTATCTAGTTCTTACATTATCCTTTATCCCTGTCCCATGTTGACTTCCATTTTCCAGAAAAGGAAATTTATTAATACTTCCTCCATAATATATTTTCCCACAAGACCTCCATAAAAATCAAATGAAGAAGCAGGACATGGGCTGCATATTACAGGACATTATTCTCTTTGCCATAGAGGCTCCCTGCCACCCCCCTCAGCCCCTAACTTATTCTTTCTGTGATGGCAATAGCAGTGCAGCTCCCCAGGAGCCATCCCAGCTGTGCTGCTGTTTCTCTACCAGGGGAGCTTTTTAGTATCTGCCAGGGCAGGCCTGCAGCAAAGTCCTAGTTTTAAACCCCTGTCAGATACAGCTATTGTTATAGTGAAGTCAATGGTAAAATTCTGACATTACCAACACAAGTCCTGGTGTCCCCAGCCATGACTAGTACAGTCCTACGTAAAGGGGAGGGCCACCCCACTGCGCCTCACAGCTGGACTGCGCAGCCTGCCCATGAGGGCTGGAAAGCTCCCTGGTGTTCAGCAGTACTAAGGTACCAACTGTTCCTGCTAATGTTGATTCGGTACCTCCCTACATACCGAGGGACAGAGCCCTGTATCCAGACAGGAGGAACAGGAACTACCTTCTCTCCCTGACACTTGAGATACCTGACAGCAGGCAATAATGTAGCTTTCCAAATAAACATGACTGACTCCCCTACAGCTTCAGGATGATCTCCCCACAGACACTCACAGTCCCCTTAAAAAATGTGAATGCAATCTGTCTGCAGATGGGACATGAATGGTTTCTTCTGCCACCACCACAGCCTCCCTCCCCTTTTCTGTACATACCTATCTGATGCCTTATGCTGCATGCTCTAGAACAGAGACCATTCCTTAGAGTGCAGCACTGGGGCTGGTAATAAGTTATCACGACAGACAAATTCTTTAGAGCAGCGAGCAGTTATCCATGCACCTGAAATTTCATGTTAAAAACAGGCTGTGAGTAGTCGCTACCTGCCCCAGGGGTGCCAGTGGGGGTGGCAGAGCTTGGCCAAACAGGGAGGAACAAGCACATGCACCTGAAAAAGCCCCTGTTTTAATTTGTGAGGTTTTTCCCCCACCCAAAAAGCCAAAGAGGAGATGCAGAACCTGTTATGTCAAAGACCCCTAAGCTCACTGCCAGCGTGCAGGGCTGCCTCTCAAGGCAGGGCTGATGCCCACAGGATGGCTGCAATGCTAATGCAACTGGAACAACGGGAGGAGTGGAGCCCAGCCAAGGCAGGAGTAAGGGCCCTTATCAGAGCTTGGCAGGAGGATCACATTTTTGTCCCTGCACTGTGACAAATGCCAGGCTCTTTCAGCTACGAGGTGAATGTTTGCATGTCATGATCCAGGGCTAATCAAACTCGCAAACAAAACAGGGACTGGGATTTAGTCCACTGGAAATGTCTGTCCCCTGCAATAGAACATCATGCTGGCTTTTTTCCAAACAAGTTTGTTATTCTATCTTTGAGTTTTTTCTCAGCCTTCTCCTTGAATCATGATTTGGCCTCATGTTAGAGAGGCTTAAATTGTATAAATATATATATAATTTTAGCAAGGAAGACCTTTAGGTCTCGCCTAATCACTACATTCCAGGAACTGGGGCTTTACAAAAGAAGCCCACACAAAAATAAAAAATGCCAGCAGCTCAAAGCTGAACTGTGCTGAAGAGACACAGCACCACCGATAAAACCACCTGGTCTGTGGCAGCATCCAGTGTTCGTCTTTGGTACTGCACTCTCACCCCCTCCATCGCTCTGCAATTTGCTCGCAAGAGGAGGCGCATCCTCATCCTCCAGACCTTGGAGAGACAACACTGAGGCCTGAACCATCCCAGAGGGTTGGCAGGTGCTGGACAGGCCACTAAGACACAATAGCAAATAGCAGAGCACCCTCAGCAGCAGAAGGTCCTCTGACACCCTGTTAGGGTAGAGGGGGCTTGCACCAACTCTGCAGCTGTGCCATGCCATAGCTGCTCGCATACCAGCTAAGCAACGGCTTTCTCCTTTGTCACAGCATTGACAGAGGGAAAGAGCTTCACAGAGGCAGAGCCCAAGCCTCAGCTGTGTTCAGTGAAAAGCTGAGCAAGTGTGTCACACCTGGAGTCCCACCACTGACGCTAAATCTCAATATTTGCATCCGGTAACAGCATAACTGGAAAGCTCTCCCTAAATCCTAGAAGTACAAAGCCCAGCTCATCTCAGCTGCTCTTCTCTGCCCACAGACTTTCTCCTCCAGTGTCTGCAGGAGAGGTGAGCAACGCCCTGGGGAAGACAACAGTCTGAGCAGTCTCAGGCCAAGGAAATTATTGATTAGAGCTACCTTTTATCTCTTATATCAAGGGGGCATGCTGAGACCGTGCCCTGTGCCTGAGCTATTTGATGAGAGGTGATGGGCCCTGTAGGACCACAGGAAACTTGTTCAGAGCACCCTGGCTCAACAGTGGTCTCAGGAGAGGGCGAGAACGGCTGCCAGGAGGGAGAGCAGAGGCACGAGTAACAAACAGAAACAATTTACTAGGACAGCTCACAGTGCCAGTGCCTCTCTACCCTGCCTGCATGGATCTCTGTCAGTGTAATTCACTGCAAGAACAGCAAACGTTGGGCTCAGCAAAAATAGGCTAATACAGACACCCATCCTGAAAAGAGTATGGGTGCTGCAGTCTCAGGAACTTGTGAGTCTCTAGGGGGTGAATAACTTTACCGCTATTTGCACGCAGCTCTGCTGTCGGCACCTCTAATTTTAAGCAAGACTTCAACAGGTAAAATCAGCTCTATGGCTTGGTCATGCCTCTGCAGAGCACTAGGACCACAAGATGGCATTTTGCTCGTTTTAGCAGAGCCGACTTGCTCCCAAAGGTTGGCCCAAAGAGGACGTTAGGGGGTCCCTCTCCAAAATGAGCCTGTCCAGCAAGACCAGAACAGCATCCCCAGCCGGAGCAGGTCCAGCTCCCCTGGGCAGCCTGCGGCTGCGGTGCCTCTCCTGGCCTGTGCCCAGCGGTCACAAGAGGGAGCCCGGTGCCTGGGAACCAGCAGCAGCCCCGCCGCGACAGCCGCCCGCGCCCGCTCCTCCCGGCGGAGATGCGCTGGGGCATCCCCACCTGGGCCAGGGCAGCGGCGCGGGTGGCCTCCTGCAGCCCCTCCTGGCTCCTTTGTAAAGGTCCTCGTCAGACAAAATTGGAGCGTCCGCTTGCGGGTTGTAACTGTGAGTAAGGATTAAGGGTATGTCTAGCAATGGAAGATGACAGGAGGGTGCGTTTAGAGGGCAGGGCCCAGGCAACTGATGGTTTTGTCACAGGTGACTCCACAAAACCACCCTCCCAAAGAAAGGCACGACATTCTTTGAGAAGGCGGCCAGAAGCGTCACCGCCATCCCTTGCTATGATACTGACATTTCGGTTCACTCCCAATTAACTGAACAATTTTAGTTCAGAAAGGGAAGCATGGTATTACACAGCACCACCACTTTTCTCACATCCCTAGGAAACCTTTGCTCCACAAGCTGGGTTCTAGGTCCAACCCTGCTACGAGCACTGAAGCGGTTGCTTGGGGTCAGCCTCAGGTTAGTCAGGGTATCCCTTCAAGCCCAGCAGAAGCTCAGTTTGGACCTTATCTTTCAAGTCCTCATTGAGGCTCTGCCAAAGCCCTGCTTCCTCTAGAGACCCAAGGAGCTGATCTCACTGAAGCCCTTGCCCCTTACCACCCCATGGGTGTCAAAGCCAAAGAGGTGCCTTGGAGCACCATCTCATTACTGGAGCTTTAAAGCAAGAAACTCTATATAGTACCTGCCTTTCCATATGGATCTATCTTATGTCTCCCTTCCCCTTTTATGTATTTGGTAACCCTTATCTCCCACATGCATCTTATAAACCTTCCCCAGCATTTTTAGAGGGGCCTTATAAGACACCAAGACCAGCCACAATTATTGCAGCTACTCCCATGAGACATTCCTAAACCACGCTACTTGTTTCAGGGGAAAAAAATAAACTGAAACACCAAACAAACACCAGAAATCACACCACAAAGTAAACCCCTCACCTTCTCTTTGGTCTGGAATCAGTAAAAACAGCCAAATGCTCCCCCTGAGCTCCTATATAAGTCCTTCAACTGTTATGGGAATGGGGGGAAATGTTGGCTGATTGCCAGCATGTGGGAGCCATTTCACCCCAGAGCAAGCTCAGCTGCTCTCTAATCCTTAAAGGACCCAATACACATTGACACCCTCCTGCTGCTTACTGTAACTGTCACCATCTACATCTTTTCAGTTCCCTGCAATATTCCTAGAGTTCTTTTACCTACTCCCCAAGCAACTCTTTTCCTTGTCCACATAACTCAAGCCTTCCCTCCTGTATTCTGTTTTGGGCCCCCCCCTCCAATACAAGAAAGGCATTGAAAAACTGGAGAAATTTCAGTGAAGAGCCACAAAGAGAGTTGAGGGCTGGAGCATTTGCCCTGTGAGAAGAGGTGGAAGGAGGTGGGCTTGTTCAGCCTGGTGAGAAGAAAGCTTCAGGGGGACGTAAGAGCAGCCTTCCAGTTAAAAAGCAGGTTACTCGGCAGATGGAGCCAGGCTCCTCACAGTGCTGCATGGCTTGGAGAGGAGGCAGTTGAAAGAAAAAGGTTGAAAATGGATACAAGGAAAAATTTCTTTGCCATGATGACAGTCAAACCCTGGGACAGGTAGCCTTACATTCTCCACCCGTGGGGGTCTTCAGAGCTAGACTGGGTAAAGCCCTGAGCAACCTGATATGACCTCAGAACTGACCCTGCCGTGAGCAGGAGGTTGGACCAAAGTCCCTTTCAACCTGATCCAGCTTGCCGTCTCGTAGGGAAAAGAGGATGAACCGAAATCATAGAATCATAGAATGGTTTGGGTTGGAAGGGACCTTAAAGGTCTTCTAGTGCTAACCCCCCTGCCATAAGCAGGGACACCTTCCTCTAGACCAGGTTGCTCAAAGCCCCATCCAACCTGGCCTTGAACACTTCCAGGGATGGGGCACTCACAACTTCTCTGGGCAACCTGTTCCAGTGTCTCACCACCCTCATAGTAAAGAATTTCTTCCTTATAGCTAATCTAAATCTACCCTTTTTCAGTTTAAAGCCATTATTCTTTGTCCTATCATTACATGCCCTTGTAAAAAGTCCCTCTCCAGCTTTCTTGTAGGCCCCCTTTGGGTGATGGAAGGCTGCTATAAGGTCTCACCAGAGCCTTCTCTTCTCCAGGCTGAACAACTTCAACTCTCTAAGCCTGTCTTCATAGGATAGGTGCTCCAACCATCTGATCATTCTCGTGGCCTTCCTCTGGACTTGCTCCAACAGGTCCATGTCCTTCTTATGTTGGGAGCCCCAGAGCTGAACGCAGTACTCCAGGTGGGGTCTCACAAGAGTGGAGTAGATGGGGAGAATCACCTGCCTCAGCCCACTGGTCACGCTTCTTTTGTTGCAGCCCAGTATACAGTTGGCTTTCTGGGCTGCAAGTGCACATTGCTGGGTCATGTTGAGCTTCTCATCAACCAACACCCCCAAGTTCTTCTCCTCAGGGCTGCTCTGTCTGCCTGTATTTGTCCTTGGGATTGCTCCAACCTGTGTGCAGGACCTTGAGCTTGGCCTTGTGGAACTTCATGAGGTTTCCATGGGCCCATGTCTCAGGCCTGTCAAGGTCCCCCTGTAAGGCATCCCTTCCCTCCAGTGTGTTGATTGCACTACACAGCTTGGTGTTGTCGGCAAACTTGCTGAGGATGCACTCAACTCCACTGTCCATGTTGCCGACAAATATGTTAAACAGTGCCGGTCCCAGTACCAGCCCCTGAGGAATGCCACTCATCACTGGTCTGTCTCTACTTGGACATCAAGCCATTGACCGCAACTCTTTGAGTGAGACCATCTAGCCAATTCCTTATCCACTGAGTGGTCCATCCATCAAATCCATATCTCTCCAATTTACAGTCAAAGATGTCATGTAGGACAGTGTCCACAAGAGTCCAAGTAGATGACATCAGTTGCTCTTCCCTTATCCACCAATGCTGTAACCCCATCATAGAAGGCCACCAAATTTGTCAGGCACAATTTGCCCTTATTGAAACCATGTTGGCTGTCACCAATCACCTCCTTATTTTCCATGTGCTTTGGCATAGTTTCCAGGAAGATCTGTTCCATGATCTTGCCAGGCACAGAGGTGAGACTGACTGGCCTGTGGTTTCCTGGGTCTTCCTTTTCTCCCTTTTTAAAAATGTCCCTGCCTTTGCCTTCTGTGACTTGGGCAGTGTGGCTAGAGCATTTGCCAGTGAAGACTGAGGCAAAAAAGTTGAGTACCTTAACATTCTCCATATTCCTGGTAAACAGGTCTCCCATTTCCTTCCAGAGAAGGCCCACACTTTCCCTAGTCTTCCTTTTATCACCAACATACCTATAGAAGCTTTTCTTGTTGCTCTTGATGTTCCCGGCCAGATTTAATTCTGTCAGAGCTTTAGCTTTCCTAACCTGATCCCTGGCTGCTCTGACAATTTCTCTGTATTCTTCCCAGGCTACCTGTCCTTGCTTCCACCCTCTGTACGCTTCCTTTCTGTGTTTGAGTTTGTCCAGGAGCTCCTTGTTCATCCATGTAGGCCTCCTGGCGGTTTTGCCTGACTTCCTCTTTGCTGGGATGCAACGCTCCTGAGCTTTATACCAGCCAGCTTTCCTGGGCCCTCTTCCCCCCAGGACTTTATCCCATGGTACACTACCAAGCAGATCCCTGAAGAGGCCAAAGTCTTCTCTCCTGAAGTCCAGGGTAGTGAGCTTGCTGTGCGCCCTCCTTGCTGCCCTAAGGACCTTGAACTCCACCATTTCACAGTCACTGCAGCCAAGGCTGTCCTTGAGCTTCACACTCCCCACCAGCCCCTCCTTGTTGATGAGAAAAAGGTCCATCATAGCCTCTCTCCTCATTGGCTCCTCTATCCCTTGGAGAAGGAAGTTATCATCAATGCATTTCAGGAACCTCCCAGACTGTTTATGCCTTGTTGTGTTGTCCCTCCGACAGATATTGGGGTGGTTGAGGACCAAGGCTCGTGAATGTGAGGCTGCTTCTATCTGTCTATAGACAGTCTCATCCACTCGGTCTTCCTGGTGGCCTGTAGCAGATCCCCACTGTAATGTCACCTGTCCCTGCCCTCACTTTATTCATGACCCATAAGCTCTCAGTCGGCTCCTCATCCATCCCCAGGTGGAGCTCCATGCACTCCAGCTGGTCATTGACATAATAATGTAATAACATAATAACATTGAAATGATAACCAAGTCCAGAGCTTCCTCCCCAGACGGGATGTGGGAACCCTGCTGTCAGCACCACCACCCTAGGATCATCCCATGGCAGCTAGAAAAGCCTTGTCAAATGCTGTGAATGTCAAGGGAAAAAAGTAGGACAAAGGATTCAACTGAGTTGCAACAGTGACACGTGCCTGTGCTGGGGGAGGAGGAGGAAGCGGTGGAGCACACAAGTTAAATGGGCCAAGAGCCTGGACATAATAATGTATCAGCTGCATCACCATCAGCATGAGCTGTGAGATGGGAATACATCCTTCTCCTCCACCATGTGTATAGCCCCATCATGGGAGGGTGCTCAGCTGTGAGCAATGGCTTCCTTTCAGTAAGAGCAACCATGCACAAATTTAATTCTTCCATTATTTTAACTGCCAAGGGGGACTGAGTGACGCACAGGAGGCACAGGGCCCTCATTCTGCTGCAAGGGACAGATCTTGGCAGCAGCCAAGATGCTGGGGCAGCTCCCACCCCAGTCTTTGCCCTGTAGCTAAAGACCCTTCCTTCCCAGGGAGAGAAAAAGCTGTGAAGATGCTTGCGTTATCTAATAGAAGAGAGATCTCAAATGTATCATGACTCACTCACCTTTCAAAGCTGTCAAAAAAAAAAAAAATACCTAAAACCCAACACATCTTAGAAGGTGGAAGAAGGAAATCAAAGGAAAAGTAGCAGCTGAAGGTTTGGTTTCTAGTTTGGTGCATGTGCGGGAAGGCAGCCAGACACAGACGGGAGCTCAGTCTGGACAGGCTGTGGCTACTGCCTCACTCCTGCCCTGACCCTGGCATCCATCTTTCAGCCCTGCTGGGAAGGCAAGCACAGCACTCTGAAACCAAGAGTGAACAGACCCAGCACCAGCAAAGTATCACTGCTGTCTCAGTTAACTAGAGCGATGTGCCTGCTCAGCGGGAAGGATGGACGGTGACAGAGGCCATTTGCTTGGTGTAGCACTCTCTCTTGGCCGCTCCTGGGGATGAAAATTTGGGAAGTTTCCCCGACTGGGGGAAATCATCTCCTTAAAGGAGATAACTCCTATTCTCCACTCCCCCAGCACAGCAGGAGGAGATGGTAGTTGTGTCTGTAGAGGTGCAGAGGTGTTTTTATTTGCTATTTGCACTGAAAGTTTCTCTTGTGATCTGTCCTTGTTATCTCAGCCTCCAGATTAAAAAAGATTAGATACTGGAATATGCTGTAAGATTTTTGGAGTCACTGAGGACCATCTCGGGTATAAAGATGTCCTTCTCATTAAAACGTCACTTTTCATCTTAAAAATTGGGTCTTTTTGCTCCTGTGTTCTGAATATGGTGTTGGTCCAGAGCCACACGATGTAATAGGATCGTTGCAGTATAACTCAGGTAGGAGAGGACATGCTGACATCATCCTGCTCCAAGCAGGAAGATTGATGAGGGAGGTCCTCCCACTTTACCAACATGTCCTTTGTGACCACTTGTCTTTGTGCAGGAGGTGCTTCTTGCTCCCCTCAATCTTATCCATGTTCTGGATGTCTTGCTGCTGAGTTTAATAATGTAACATTTGAATTTCTAACCAAACAAGTGCACTTTCTTGGGCTGTACAACTGGGACACAGAGAGCATTAGTCTGCTTCCAAGAAGTGGCAGATTTTGCAAGAATACAGTAAATTGGGATGGGAAAAATACCAGGATCAAAGACAGCTGGTCCAAGAGAAGCTCCAAACCGGCCAATGCAGAGTTTTGCCTGCTCAGTTCAACTGCGGGTTGCCTGCTGCCTGTGCGCTGCCTGTAAAGTTACCAAATGAGAAAGGATTTGCAGAATTGGCATCTCAAATGTGAATTATCAGAAGAGAAGCCAGCTTTAGGTGTGCTGAGTGCATTGCTAAGTCCTCTCTGTTTAGGCATTGCGCCCCAATTGAGTTCAAAGCGTGGATTGTGGCATGATAAGCAAACACTCAAGCTCTGTCCAAACAAGGTCCAGAGGTTTAGATGCTCAGCATTTAGGTGCTTGCAAAATATGTTGACCCCTGAGGCTCATGATAAAATCTAAAGCTCCCTTTGAAAGTTAAGTGTTTAACATGAAGGAGCTGGTGTCCCATTGATCTGCTGCCAATGTTTTAACAAGGGGATGCCAGAAGTATTTCACTGTGTGAATTCTCCCCGTGTGAATGGGGAGAGACTATAGAATTCATTTTCTCATGTTCACACAATGAAGGATTTTCCAGCCAGCATCAAGAAGAGACAGGGCAGCAACATGAAAAGCAAAGAAAGGAAAAATGTCTATGTGCATTAAAAATTGTAAATAAATACAAATCCTTGTGCCTATAAAATCAAGGTCTGTGTATGATTCAGGGAGGGTTTATCCTAGAGGTGGGGAGAGGAAGCTCACAGCTCTTCTCCTCCAGGGAATATATTTTTTTTAATTATTGACACTTTAGACAATCTGGTGCTCTTCTAAATATAATTTTATTAGCATGAGAAGCCACTTGGCAGCAGGAAACTAATGCTGGTGAGTTCACAGTTTTCAAGACAAAGCGTTCTCTTGAAGAAGAAAGAGACTGATTTGGAAAGAAGAGCCTCGCAGCTTCTGCCTAAAACCAGCCTCCACCTGCCATCTTCTTGTTGCAGGCTTAAATGGAACAATATTCCCTAGCCTCAGCTTGTTTGTCTCTGGTTTCCAAAGGAGATGAGGCATATGCAGTCACGCTGTTCACCAGCTCTCCTGTCACCCTCCCACAATAACCTCCGAGAGAGGAAGGAACATGTCTATGGAGGCTGGGTAAAGAATAAAGGCGTCCGCTGTCACCCACCCCCTGGGATGGAGAGAATTGGGCGGGAGCCCACGAGTGGTTGCGCTGCTTGGCTGCCCGGCAGGCATGTGCCAATTTGGCAGGCAGGACAGGGAGAGAAGAGCTACGGCTGCTGGGGACAGGAGGACACAGCCACTTGAGCCGTGGGAATCACCGCTCCAGCACAGGGAGCGCCTTGCTTCCCGGGGGGAGGGTGATGTAATAGCACAGTATAGCAAAGCCATGCATTAGGCTGTAGCGCGGCTGTATCAAAGCACTTTTCTGGGTATTACAGAAAAAGGAATCCAGCCAAAGAATCGTGCTGAGTTTTATTTTATTGAGCAGAGACAACGGAGATGAGGGCAAGCTGCTCCCATGTCCTTGCACAGGCATCTGCGGCCATTGCTGACGGGGGCTCATCTGTTGCTGCTTGCTGACAGTGAGGGCTCAGCATTTCCCCAGGTGCTTCAATCTTATTTTCCCTCCACTTCTCCTGTAAAAGCAGCAAGACAGACTTAGACAAAGCAGTGTATGACAGACACAGCAGTGTGGGACAAGGAGCTCATTCATCCAAACAGGACCATTTGCCTGACTCATGTTAGTGTACCCTGGTGCCTCACAGGGAACATCAAGACATTTTCTCCTCTCCTTGCTCTTCTCTGATTTCCCCTAGGGTAAGGTAGCCTTGCATGTGCACAAAATGTTAAGGACTGCTAAGGAAAAACCAACAGTTTGCAAGCATATTCAGTCCAGGGATTCTGGCTCCTATTGCATCTACTCTAAAAGGTGACAGAGCTCAGGAAAAGGAGAAAATCAGGTTCTTCCTCTGAGATTTTGTGTCTTGTTCCACAAAGTCCATTCAGACTTTTCAGGAATAATTTGGCACAGCTCAGCTCCCGCATTCCTCCAGACATTTCTCAGTATCCAGAAGTGTAGGTAGTGAGAGTTGCAGCCTGTGGCATATAGTGGGAAATGTGCATCAATTTAGTGTGTGCAGAAGGTACAGGCAGGATGCAATTGCCTCTCAGGCCCTGTGCTCCCTCTCAGCATGGCAACCAGCAGTGTGCAAAGCCTAGAAATGGATTAAAATTAACTTACATGCACACAGCTCTGTTCCAAGGAGGAAGTATTCCACTTGGCATGATTCAGGGGCTGGTCCATACAAGAGGAGCAGCCTGGATGCAGGGTCTCCCCTCCATGAAGAACACCGTTACATATGTGGAAATAGAGCCAACTCTCTCTTATTTCAATCCCCTCTGCTTTTACTTACAGCACTGCCTTGCAGAAGGCGCACTTGTTTCCGTACGTGATGCCATCCGTGCCGCAGTGAGGGTTGGACTCCCTTGTGCAGTACACGCTTCTGTTTACAAATTCTTTACAAATCTGCAAAAGGAATTAAAAAAAAAACACAAAACTTTCAGGACTTCTGTACTCTTTCTTTCACTTTCCAAATTGGATACAAGGACACTAATATAATGCTTTTCCTGACAAGAGGACTAAAGCCACAGTCATGACACTGCCTATCTACTGAAAGAAAAAGCCCTGTCAGAAATGAGCAGAAGCAACATTTCAGGGGAAATTTTGCCCCGTGTTTGAGGAGGGAAACTGTAGTCACCTGGGAGAAGTTTTGACCTCCCGAAGACACAGGTAGATTAGCCTAGGCATGTAGGAGAAGAGTCAGCACTGATGCTCTTCCAGGCATTTGGCGCCAAGTTAGCTCACTGCTGCATAGATTCATGCATCTTGTGAAACTGTGCACTCAGCTTGGTGCTTGCTGAGCTTTCTACCTTCCCAGTGGAAGGAGAAGAACACCATAGTCTATGGGGAATTAAAAATGGTGTCCAGGAAATGTACAGGTATTCTCTCTCTGGACAAATCCCAGTGATGGACCTTGTTTGGGAGAATAAAATTCTCTCAATAGTCCATTTGTTTCATGAGAACGTTGGACAGTGGAGCAAAGTGGACAAGAGTGGTGCTGTGTACAAATACAATCTGTGCAAGCACTCTAAACCTAATCATGGTAAGCATCTGCTAAACCAATCATCCACTTCCCTGGTCTACTTGCTAATGTGGCTACACATTAGATCCCCTGTACAATGGAGAATTCCCCAAAGTGTTGGGACACCTTGGAAGGACCCACCTGCTCCCAGCAGACATTAAAAACTGTTTACCACACAGCAAGATCTCAGTTATAAAACCATTCCTCTAGAAAATGCAGATTCAGTAAGCAGAAACAGCTGCACTAACCTCTTCAATGTCTTGACCTGCTACATCTGGAATAAAAAACAATAAAAAACAAACAGAGATTTTACATGTCAGCATTATTTTCTGACAAGCTGAACTAAAGTCACAAACCCTCTATGCAAACCATAGTGAAACATACACCAGGTTTTTCCTACTCTATCATCCTGTGTGGTGGCTGAGGGGGCAGGAAATACATTATCTGAATTGCTTTTCAGTATTTTGCTTTTTTGCAAAATGTTACTAAAATACCATGTAATCAGTCATTCAGCTGCTAACTACACCTCAGACACATAACCCAATCTCCTGGAAGGCAGCCACTCCCGGGGAAGCAAGCTGCCATGTCGGATCTGGAGCCACCCTCAACAGAGATTTTAAAGCTTTATTCACTTTTAAGGCTTTTAGGCTCCTGCACCTCTGAACAGCAAAAATGGCTGGTATTGCTAACAAGAGTGTACCATGGGGAAGGAGAAGGAGACCCCATGGTCAGCTTTAGAGCCATCCTCAGCATGGCACAACCCAGAGACTCTCCCAGAACAACTTCATCCCAGGCAAGATACAAAGAGACGTCATGGGGTGATACAGAACAGAACAGGCAGTGCCGGTCAGTAAGAGCGCAAAAATATCCGCTGTAACCACAGGCTCTGGGCTTGAAGGT
Organism: Scopus umbretta; assembly: GCA_013400535.1. Classification (NCBI taxonomy): domain Eukaryota; kingdom Metazoa; phylum Chordata; class Aves; order Pelecaniformes; family Scopidae; genus Scopus; species Scopus umbretta. The sequence goes on along the minus strand of VZTL01077282.1, from coordinate 50,352 downwards.
CCATCCTCTTTGTATTTCTTCACTGCAAAGATTGCAATCAGGCACGTAGGTTGAGTCATAGCTGTGGGACAGGGCGCCCCTGTGATGTCTCTAAGGGGGAGACTGATACTCAAGGGTGGAATGAATGTAGATTTGCAGAATGTGGGTCACAACACTGTGTGACAAATACCCAGCATCTCGCATGGCAGCAGGGCAGCAGAGGTTTGGATGTGAGGCTGTACCTGCTGGGTTGGTGGGGTCACTGCCAGCTGTGACGCTGCTCAGGTGGCTCTGAGCAGGAGGGAACCTGGGGCAGGAGATGGGAGGACCTTGTCCTACACTTGAGCCCCCACACATTGGAAATCCTGCCCAATCCTCAGTCAGCTAGACTATCATCCATCAATCTACCCTACTTCTTCTGTCAATAGTATTGCCCTTCAGTGTTTTATCCCTGGCACTGGTGTATTTATCATGTCCTCAGGTTAGGGTAGGATGCCTTAATTGTAAAGTCACTGTTATGGCTATCTGCATATTATTTACAAAATAGCTCATTAGATAGTTTTTATAAATATTGCATGCGGCTACACAAGACACTGTGATGATGTCTCTTGACATTTGTTTATTTTATAGGAGATCACAGGGTTTGCTGTTATTCTGCCTGGCCTTGGAAGGAACTTCAGCACTCTGAAGGAAACCAGTCCCAATTAAGACTCAATTAGAGACAGATGAATATTTCATAATGAATAATGTGTACAAAGTAATTCACCTCTCTCCTCCACGCACGGCTTGCAATTTTCTCAAGTGAATTCTTTATTTAAAATTCTTCACAGAAAACCAAGTATAAATAATTCTTGTTCTGCACATTCTTCAATAACTGTCACCACAAACCTTCCAGAGCTGGGTCAGCTGGACACAGGCAATTGATAATACTGACATGACCTATATGTTCAGAAATCATCACTCAGATTCCCCAGATCATCAGAGAGATGTGTAAATCTCCAGATAAATAAATGCTGGATCCTTTTAATTTGCCCTCTTTGTTCTGCCTCCTTGAGGGCATTTGAATTTAATTTTCAAGCTTTTCTCTGCAACATAAACGAAAGCTGAAACTTTCATCTAATTATGTTTCCACATCTCCAAGGAAAACACCAAATACCGAGATGCTTAGGATCAAAACAAGAGCTGATGACCCTGAGGTGAGTGAGTTTCTTCTCTAACTGGTTCAGCAAAACTCTCCAGTGAACGTTTGTACCAAAAATTCATAATTACACTCTGTACACTTTGGTACATTTGCTGAAAAAGCCACTTAGAATTTGCTCGCTCTGTCTCCCAATGACACCTCCGTTGCGTTATTCACTGCGGAGGCACACAAGGAGTGGAAATATGTCATACAAGTGAGCAAGACCTGCAGACATTTTCTACTTGCTCAGCTTTATCTTCAAGCCTGTCATCTGGTGACCAAGGCTCCCCGAAGTTTGCTGTTGTCAGGAAAGGTTTGGGGTTTTTTTTTTCCTAGACTAGGGAAAAGATCACTTACCCGAGAAGAAAGAGAGCAGCAGCAGGCTGAGAAGCACTAAGGCACCTGTTGCCTTCATGCTGCAGGTAGCTCTAGTCCAAGCCAAGCGATCTGTGCAGGAGGTGTCGTCTCAGCACCGGAGCCCACAGTGCGAACACAGACCTGCCTTTCTGTGTATTTATGTGCTGTGTATGTCTGTAGCTGTCCTCATTCCCCACCTTAATTGTGAGAACTTCTCCATTTCATTTCTAAAGCCATTATTGGTCCTGGCCGTGTTTATGGTGCTTTCGGAATGCTGCCCTGTCCACATCAAACCTAGAAAGGGCTAATTATATGAGTGATAGACTCAGGCTTGTAATATTTTTTTTTTTTTTCTAAATAGTCACAGGATTCTCACAAGGGTGAATTTTCAAAGCAGTGATTCATCGGGGAAGCTGGTAATTTTCATTCTCTGGGCCCTCACTGAATGCCAGCTCCGAGGCTTTGAGTGCAGCGTGATGACACTCACTAGACGTTACGAAATAAATCACAGCATGAGAATGTGTTGTCTGTGAAACCAATTATACGTTGTTCCCTGGCTATTTTTGAGGATGGTTCTAAATTTGTTGGGTTGGGGAGGAGAAGCGCTCCAATGTGACATGCTCTCATAGCTGTGTGCACAGTCCCAGATAGGACTGCTGACTCTCCTCCCTGAACTTTTTAAACTCTAGCTGTGAATGTTTTCCAGTTTTTCACATTCACAAACATATGTTAGGGCTCCGCTCCCACAGCAAGTGGCAATGAAGGGAATTTGATGGGTAATTGGGAGACATTTCCCAGCTCTATTTCCAGCTAAGTCTGTGCAAGGATTTGTGTTCAGCTGCACCATTTGCAAAATATCTGTTCAGATAAGAGTAAGCTTAAAATTTTAGTATGTTTTCCTAAGGAGACAAGGCTTAGGAGAGCAATATATCTGTTTATTAGTTCCCCCAGTAAATTTTGAATTTGCAAATAGTTCCAACCAAATTTTACATAAGAGCAAAAAAAAAATTAAAAATAGTAAATACATTTTTATACATTTTTCTAGCAACAGAGGAAAGATGCTACTAATGTCCTCAGCCAGCAAGGGAGAAAGTTTCTGCAGGAAAGCAATGTTATGAATGCCCTAAATCTGTAGAAGCATTAGAGTCTGCAGATTGGTAGACATTTTAAAATCCACACAGCAGAGAAACCATGACTGACAGGTGAATTCTCAGATGTCTATTAAGGGTGAGCTCACGACGCAGCTTCTCATATAATCTAGTTATCAAGTCAGTCAGCTGCAGCGCCATTCAAAATCACGCTTTGTTCTGCCACTCACAGCACTACTCGTTTGCCTTTTCTACTTTCATACGTCACTGCTCATGACCACAGCCTTAATGCCTCAGTCCTCTACCCAAATGTTGCAGATGCTACAGCATAACTGGCTGGCTAAAGCCTTAGCAAATGTACTGCAGGGACCAATCCCTTCTGGGCTGAGAAAAGGAAGAGACTAAATTACCAACCAGGTGATTATCGTTATTACCCCTTTCCACTTCTTTATAACATCTGAAACAGGCCACTTGCTGGATAGGTGAGGGAATTCTTCTGTCCTTCTGACTTCTCTGAAAATCAGGGATGGAAGAAGGGCATGTGGACCTTGCTTTGCAGTCTAAGGGGTGTAGCTGGGCAGGGTCTTGCTGGTGTCAAGCTGAGTATTTACGTGTGCTGGGCTGGTCTTTAGTTTTAATGTGATACAAATCTTTCCATCTTCTAAGAATTCTTGCTTAGGGGCTCATGAGGCGTCTAGGATACAGCCCAGTACTTGCCATTTGCCCTCCCTTTCCTTGTATGTGAGCAGCTCTTCTTTGGACTTTTCCAAAGCCTTCTGAGCTCCTAAGCAATTATCTGGCTTCCTCAGGCAGAAACTACCACTGCAGAGGAGGTTCACAATAGGATCTTGATGTTGAAGACAATTTCCTGCTATGGCCAAAACTCCACTAGTCTGTGGCTACTCTATAAACCTCTTGGCCAACAAGAAATTACAGCAGAGCTCTGTCCTGTGCTGACAGGTCTCTGTTCACATCCACTAGCAACTTAGACTGTTCCTTAATTATTTTTCACATATGCACAAGTAGGTAAGCAGTGAGAACTCTCACGACTCTTCAGTTTGTCTTTCCTTAAGAGCAGGCGCAAAGGCATGATGTGATTTATATTGCCTGTACTAACAGAAAAAACCCTGAAAATTCAAAGTTCCATCCTTCTTCCTAGGACAGAGCACTGCCCTGTGCTAGTACTAGGGGAAGGACAAGCCTCTTATCTTCTGGTGGGAAGCACCTACAAAATTCCTGGTCAAGAAATTATCTACTTCAGGATACAAGACCCAAAGAAAAGGCTTGGAGGTCACAGATTTTGTCCTAAATATCAGCCATAGTAGCAGATATTCTTGCTATATAACAAGAGAATAGGAGGTGGAGAAAGGAAGAGAGAGTGTGTGAGCCTTGGCACTAGGGACTTTTTGCTTGTGCTGTTTGCATATTAACTCCTTGACTCACCCAAAAAGATAGCACATCATCATGAACATTCATATGTATCATTGCTCCACCAGTGCACTATTCAGGATCTCACAAAGATGTTATCTCCATACTTTTTTTTTTCCCTCAAGATAGAAAGCATCTTGGAGCCACCAGCACATCTTCTGGCCCTTGTTTCCTAGGGTCAGAAAATCCAAGACCTTTTCCTGAAGGATCCCCTGTCCTACCTCTGCCTCAAATACCCTAAGTAAAACTTTTCAGATCTCTTCTCCAAGAAGCTGAAAGCCTGAGCCCAGTCTAATTTCTTCTCGGGTTCTCATTAGACTCATTACAGCCTTGCCTAGCTTGCTGCAATTTTCTGCTGATCAACGCAGTCTCGATGGACACACCCTTCAAGGAAGCAGCAGTTCCTAATTTTCTTCCCTATGAGATAGACTCCTCCCTTTGCCATAAGCCTGCTTTTTATAATGCACAGCCAGGCCTGCCCGTTGCCCAGGTGCAACCAGGTAGGGCTGACCATGGCCACCTTTGTCTTTCACACTTCCTCAGGCCCATCCTCCCATGCCAGGACGCCCAAAAGGACCAGTTCCTCCAAGACTCAGTGCTGTTACAATGACAAATCCATTTAGACTCTATAAGACACCAAAATTAGGAAAGTGGCAGAATTTTATAGCAGCTTGGTTTCTCTTCTGATGGTTTGGTATGGAGTGACGTACTCTTGTGAGGGCTTGGGTTGGTGTGTGATGGGCGTTACACTTTGCTCTTTATTGTGGTTTATTTCACAACTTCTCCTGCCTGACAGATAAGTAACTAAAAGCCTGAAGACCATTACTCCTGCCCTTTAAAAAAAAAAAAAAAACAACCACAAAATAGTCCATGGCAGAGAGTGGCTGTGTTTAATTTATTGATCAATCAAAGCAGAGACCAATGCACAACAGTCGAGGGAGCAGGGAAGAGCTTGTTTGATTGCAGGATTCAAAAGGGAAAAATCAGGGCAAAGGGTACAGTTCCAGTGCTCAGCATCTACCACGGTGTTTGAGGAACAGTGTTCCCCGGCTCTGCCTGCAGAGAAAGAGTGAGACCAAAATTACAGATATGGATGTCAGTTTTATAGTCTAACTTTACAAAAATAAGCCAATGCTTTCATGCTTTCCAAGTTATAAAATATTTCACTTAATGTTTCACCTCTTTCCTGATTCCCCAGGTTACACGTTTTCTCACGTGAAAGAGATTTGGGACAAACCCCATAATTTTGGGCACCTCCGATGGTCACAGTTTAAATCACTCTGGCAGGGAGGGAGTCAGCAATGCTATGAGCCTGCAAACAGGGATCTGGGTTTAATTGCAAGGGAAGGAAAAGACTCACTCGGGCTTAAGATCTTCAGTGCCTAGGGGGTGACAGAGGAGTGAGCGTCAGGAGAGGAAAGCAGAGCAGGGATGGATTTACCAAGGGGCTAACGGGAGCTCTGGGGCTTCCATACCAGTTGCCACCCATGCATATGTGCTCCAGCTCCTCTGGCTTCATGGCTACACAGTGAGCTCCATACTTACCAAAAGGCATTGCAGAACTGGCATTTGTTTCCATAAGTTTTGCCATTAGATCCGCAAAGGGGGTCATAGTGGGTGGTGCAGACGAGATTGCTGCCCCTCTGTTCACTGCAGTCAATCTGTTAATAATGGAGCAACAATGGGTTTTAAAGGTTCTGTTGCCCGTATTTTCCTACATGAGTGCTTTATATTTATTTAATGTTTACAATATGGCAAAGCATAAAAGCACTTTTCAAGTGCAGAGTTCTGTTGTTCTAGTGACTGCAAACTCAAAGGTAGAGAAAGTACTTGCCTGGAGCAGCCTGAAGTGGGGAGAAAGCAGGGGGCAGGGGGATGGAATCTAATAAATACTATTATAAGTAGTGAAATGACAGTGTCAATGCTTCCAGGCTGGCCCTCCCACTCACTGGCTGCTCTGCTCTGGTTGAGCAGGCTAGCAGAGGCAAGTGTACAGAAAGTGGATGGTCGCAAGCCACACTGCAGAAAATACTCCCACCCGAAGAGTCACTGCTACTAATAGTGCTGGCAGTGTATGACCCTCTTGCTTTCCCGCAGAAGGGGTGAGGCAGCATCTCTTGCTCAGCCCCTTTCCCAGTAAATGAAGGTCTCAGCACCCTCTGACTGCTGTGTTCCCAGTCAGAGGTGAGACTGCATATCTGAGGCATGGATTTGGTTCAATACCCTTTGACCTTGGCATACTATTTTCCTCAAACCCTATTTCCAGGCCAAATGCACCAGGACAGTGCAGGCATTTCTATTATTTAGTTATGATTCAGTGAATTTGTGTTGTAAAACGTATTGTAACAGCAGATAAGAATGCAGATTTCTGCACTTTACCTGGGAGCATTCTCCAATACTGCGCATGTTTATGTCCAGTCCATTCCTTTGGGAAGAGAGTTGAGAATGAATGAGCACAGCACAGCTGCTTCACGAGTCAAACTACCTCGTTATGCTCTAAATACCAACATCAGCACCTACCGATCCAGAAACCCCTCCTATGACCCAGCCCCTTCACTTACGCCACAGCATTGCAGAAGTTGCACTTGTTTGTGTAGGTAACCCCGTTGGTGCCACAGATGGGCACGTATTCCGATGTGCAGGGCATTGCACGACCACCGCTTGATCTCAGGTAGCCAGTACAGTCAAGCTGAAACAGTCACAGAACAACATTTTAATCTCTGCTCACCTTTGCATCAGTCCTGTGTAATGGAGCATGCTGCAAAAGACATCTCCCCCTCTCCCCAGAGCTGCGAGGGGAGAGGAGCTTCCAGCCCCAGTGTGGAAGAGTTGGAGGAGCACGAACAGTTAAAATCCTGCACGTGGGTACAGCATGATCCTGGAGTATCTGTTTGTTTCCTGTCCTGAAATGGGCTTCATTTCTGTCACCTTGGGGATTTTCACTGTGAATACCACCGTGAAGGATCTTTGCCTAAAATACATTATGTGGCCACAACTTTTGCTGCAAAATGTCAATGTCACTTGAAAATGGAGTTTACGCTCACCTCGGTGTTTCTGCAATTACTCTGAGCATACTGAAATGGAAGTCATTGTATTATGTTAAATTGCACAGCCAGAGTGTTTCTTTACTTTCTCTCTCTAAACTAAAAATAGAGATACTTCTCCACTTCATGGTAGCTCTGTATATTGATAAATGAACTTTATCATAAACATTCTGATAGAATTGTTTTTCCTGTTACAAAATTACGATTTAGTCAAAATCCAAGCTTCCTCTGGGAATTTCTTAGCTTCAACAAACCTCTACATCTAAGTCTAAAGAGAAGTGTTTTGATAACACTGAAGCATTATTGAAATAAAAAGTTTCCATTCTTAAGTCTGGTGGTATACACAAGGTAATATTTTAAAACCCACTGATTTGAACTGTTCAAACAAAATTTAAAATAAATTCTTGCAAATCTGAAATTCTTCATTTTCATCCCATTTCTGACAGTTTTAAATTATGTGGTTTTAATACAGAATTAATCTTAGGCAAGGGTTCTGTCTAGCTCTCTGCCATCATTTCACCCACCACTGCTCAGTGCAACAGGAGAATGAACCAGTTCGGACCTTACCTTAACACATCTTCCATCGTGCTTCTTGTCGATGGCCCGGTTAAGGCTAGAGGGAGAGAGAGAGAAGGAAAGAAAGGATTAATCTGTTGATACCATGTAGTCATGTCACTCATTAGGTATCTCTACTCGTAAAGCCCCAGTAATTAATCAGATTCAGGAGCTTTGACACAGAAGATCGCGGGCATTGGGGAAGACAGAAACTTAGGAAAATCTAGTTCACCCCACAATTAGTCACAACCCCAAAGGCTTTTGTCTGCTGCTTGAACTGACATTGTAGGCAGTCCGGAGACCTTCTACTCACAAGATTTCTTTGCAGAGGGAGCACTCGTTAGGGTAGGTCACACTGTCAGTCCCACAGACGGGTTCGTAGTTGCGGGGACAGGCAAGCTGTGTTTCTCCAGACAACCGGTACCCACTGCAGGAGGCCTGTTAAAGAGGACTTGTAATGTCTCCAAGTGGAGAGAAGGGTGTGCTTGTGTTTATCGTGTTTTCACTGCGTTGGGAGACTACTGTTGGTCATTTTTATTCTCTGTCATACCTCCATGGTGAAGAAAGAGAGAACAAAATATACTGTGTTTCTTACAGCATACAAAAGCACCTTTTCACTATTAAGACTTTCAGTACTTTCAGCAAGAATTGTGAGGAAAAATGATCACTCCTTGGGGAATCAAGACAGGGAAGATATTCAATAGTTGTATGGATTTTCTGCTGGCACTCTATGTTATTAATCGCTGTCTTTTTTATCATCAGTATGGTGAGTTATCTTTCTCTGACAAAGATATTTTCTTATTTTGGGGAAAAGAGGTGGTATAATAATTAGGGGCACTTTTCATTCTTCCTTTCTCGCTCCCTCTCCTTTTTTTTTCTTCCTCAAGCCTTCCCTGGGTTACAGTGTGAGTATGAATTATTCATCTAGACTTAGAAATCAAGACTAAAAGACAAAGATCTACTACTCACCCATCGTTGAGCAATAACCATATCTACAATAAAAACAGAGATTATAAAATATAAAAAATGTACAGCGTCCTTGACTAAGATTCCTTTGGAATCATCATTTCCCCAACAGATTAACCAAATACACTTTCTTATTAATTAAGTTATTGTCTTATTACTTAAGTTATTGTTTCTCAAATGTTTTAACTACTCCAAGTAAACAAGAAGTTATACACTAAGATTTAAAAAATCAATTATTCATGAATCCAGAAATTTTGACTCACTAAAGAAGAAATAGGACATAAACTTTTCTCCTTTTGCAGCACTATTATCCCCACCAGGTCTCATAAGTTTAAATCAGACAAATGCATCCTACCGATCTATAGTATTTATCTGCACAAGGATAAAGGTCATTAAAAGAGAGCTCATGTATTACTAAATCATCAATTCTCCCAAAGGCTGAACTCTCTTTAAGATGTATATGTAAAGGCAAAGGTTCAGGAGGACTAGAGATACTAGCATAGACTGTAACAAAAACAACTTACCAGAAAGGCAGCTGAGAAGCACAAGCCCAAGAAGGGCAACGCTCCTTGTTGTCTTCATAGCGGAGATGGTTGTATAGTCTGTTACTTGCAAATCTGTTGCTGTTGAGTTCTGTAGATGGTTCTCAGCCTTCTCTCTCCGCACCATATATATACATCTCCCTGACCTTGTGAAGTCATCCCATAAAGTAATAATTTGCTCTGTAAACTAAGAAAATTGTATTGATTATTGAGTTGAGCTCTAAAGAATACTTGTTTGTTAGAGAGATGCCCAGAAGAATTAAACAAAAATGTGAGCTACACCCAGCTTGTTAACAAAGGCGCCCTGCTGTACAATGAGTGATTTGTACTTTCCAAACAAGAGCACTGTCTCAATAGCAGATGTTGTGAAATTACGTATGGAAGTTGGTAAAGCAAAAAAAGCCCATTTGTTGAAAGTGTTTGAACTTGTGCATACCATATTACATACACTAGACAGTATTAGGGCTCCCAGAGAGCTGCATGGTACACCAGAGTGGGGGGACAGCAGCATGGGATACTCAAAGCTTTTACAGACATAAAATCTGGTGTTTGGCAGCCATCAGTGTACTTTAAAGATGCTAAGCGTTCAATGAATCTTCCCACAATCTCTCCTGTAGTTTCCCGGTACACTAGATTTCTCACCAACAGGAGAGAAACAGTCATCACAACAGGAAAGCATCACCTAAAACTTCAGAAGTTTATAAAGACATTTCTATGTAGGAGCAAGAGTTATTAATCTGTTGGCAATGGGCAAGAGTCTGATTAAGAAATTATGAGAATAAGTAGCCTTAAATCTGGGCTGGGATAATGTTTCCTCTTTACAGCAAGCGTGTGGTGTTCTATGCAGGTGACATGGGCTTAATACCAAAGACATTCATGAAAAATTTGCAGCAACTGCAAACAGAAGGTGAGTCCTTAGGCTCCCTCCTTCCCCCCTCTATTACATGGCATTAAATTTAGAGTATCAGCTGAAAGTTTTAAGGAAGATAAGTGAAGAATAATGTGCAAGGCTCTGTTAAGTGGTTGAACTCTATTGCAGGTGTATGGAAAAACAAATAAGGAATATTGCATAAAATAATATATTTTTGATTTAAGGTAGTGATGGAAGGAAGTGAGGGATGGAACATGTTTGTGATTTAGAAGAAGCTTGATTCATACATGTGGCTTAAAGGCGGTCTGAGTTTTAAATAGAAAATCAGAATTGTTTTCCTTATTATCCTGGGAGATGTTCAAGTCTTGGCATGGGCAGATAAATCATAAAAATCTAGCTGAAAGTATAAGGCAACTGTAGTCACAGAATAGAGCTTGCAAGATTTGGTCTGTTCATATCAATGAAATAATTTTCCTGAAAAATAAATGAGTAATGTTATTTGGATCTCATTCACAAATATCAAAAGTTGATGGGTTCCTTTGAAAGCTGTTTCTGTTGTATTCTTGGCATCCTGAGTGACTTGACTTTCAGATTCCTTGAACTGATTGTGAGCATATTTGGAAGGGAAGCAGTAATCACAGAAACATTAATATTGATTGTTCTCCAGGGGCAAGAATGCTGAAACCTGAAAATAAGGCTTCCTCAGAAGTTGCACCAGCTGCCGGTGGAGATGGCACTTTCTGGCTCTGGGGTGGTTAGAGAGGCTACAGGAACATAGTCTGTCCCCTCTCCAGCTCTGTGACCTGAGCTTCTCCATATCTACCTACAGATCTGAGATCCCCAGTCACCAGAAACTGTGCTGCTTCTCTAGTTTCCTCTCCTGCCAGGCTGAAATCATGCTGGTCGCTGAGGACCTGTAGGGAATGGCAGGGTATCTGCTAGGGAGCGGCATCATTCTCGTGTTTGGCCGACACCTGCTCTTTTAGTAATTAGATCCATTGGGGAGATCCCCCTCTGATCTGCATGCTGTTTCTGAGGGTCAGGGTAGCCAGACAGGACTGTTCCAAAAGCAGCTCTTTTCTTCCAGTAATCCCTGCCACTTCACAGGGCAGTGGGGATAAAAAGAGAAGCAAGGAAAGAGTCTTGCTACAGGGTCTATGAGAAAGGATGGGAGATAGTTGTCAGCAGTCAAGGGCAGGGCAGCAAGAGCCACTGGGCTAGGTGTGGCGTGGGATTGCACAAGGAGCTCCATTAATAAGAAACAAAGGGAATGGGACAGAAATAATTGTGGGGCAGCAGATGGGTTGAAAACAGGCATTAGGAGCAGTCAAAAACAACTGTCTCCATGCATTTGGAAGAGTGAGCTTCGGGAAATGTCATACACACTTTGCAAACGGGAAGGGCAAAACGAAATCACCCGCCAAAACCCCTCTGTGATTCAAGAGTCTCAAGATGCTGGGCTCAGTAAAGTGACTTTGGCCATAGGATTATTTTAACCTTTCTACAGATATGAGATCCACAGAAAAGCTTAACTAAAACTCTTCCTGCTATTTCAAGTTCTTGGAGGGCAGACTTTCAAGAAGGTTATGGACATGTGAGTGGGATAAACATTGGTAGTCACATGATGGATCTTCTTTTATAAAGGTAAATTTCCAATAACTCTGGAAATTCTACCCAGTTTCTAACACAGCATTATTTCTTCCCAGAACAGTGATATATTCCTGGAAATCTTTTCCTCCGGTCTTGAGATTCCTAACTCAAACAAGTCCATAAACCTACCACGACCTAAAAAATTCTTCATTTATTTTCCCTGCTTTAGTTTGCAACTTGTCACAGGCTTCATCTGGCAAATGACACTTTTTAATTGTTTTTGGAAAATAAAAAAGGTGGATGTGTGCATGCAAGACTACACTTCGTTACACCAGCAGCGGTATCATTGTCCTTGCTCCCATATCCTGCTGTCACACACCACACCATAATCAAGAATAAAGTGGTACTGTGCTCCAGTCTATGCTACTGTAGAGACAAATACAAAAGGCATTTCTTTGCCATTGACTAGTGATGTGGCGCATTGCAAGAGCTCACAAAACAGGTTGCTGTTCCCAGACCTCTGCACAGGGGGGCAGAACTGGATCTTCTATAAGAACATGAATTCAATTTACAGCAACCAAAGCCTCTGCCCTAAGCAGCACTCATGTAATGTTCCTTCTTGCAGTTCAGCTATCTGATTGCTGCATGCATATCTCCTGCCGTTTAAGCATAGATGATATCACAGGCAAGAGTGTCTGGAATAATTTGACTGTCTGGGAGCCACATACTAAAAGCAAAAGCCTGAATATCTGGCCCCACACATCCCAGTCTCTCAGTGAGTCTCAGCTCTGCCTCACTGCAATAGCTCTGGCACCGCCAGCCCCCAAAAATGACGTATCCAAGTAATTTTCTTTTAAAATATCATTTTATTTCTCTCCGCATCAAGAAATAACATGGTAACAAACCATTTATCCTGAATGAAGCGTCAGAGAGAAACTGCATTAACAGAAAGGACTAGACTGGCCTGAGGTGTATTTTGGCCAGCAGTAAGTAGAACAATACACTAAAACAGAAGCATTGATATAAAATAGAGCAGAACAAAATAACTACATGCAATGTCTTAATCAGGTTGTGGGGTAATTGAATGGCGTTTCCTAAATTCACAGGCATCAGATAATGACATAAAATGCTGAGGTACTGCTTAAAGAATTGTACCATAAAATACCTCAGCAGGCAGACAATGTTTCCTGCCTTGAATTTCCTGGAGGGAGAGTTAGATTAGTAATGGTGAGAGGATTTTGTGTTGTTGTGGCAGGATTTTATTGAGCAGCAACAAAAAAATTATTTCCAATGAGGTGCCCATAAAAGAGGACTGTCTTCCTCTCCATCCTAAGGAGCTGCCCCTCTGGGGTGGGGGGTCTAGGGTGCCGCCGGGGTCCTGTTCTGCCCTTGGTTACTCCTGAGTAATACTGCATAACTCTGCATCAGGGTGGAGGATTTGTCCCCATTCCTTTCTACTCACAGTTTCCCCTCAATTGCCTGGTGGATTTTCCTGTTCGGCAGACACGGCCCTTGGAAGACGCCATCTGAGGACCACTGGGATCTTGAGTGCGATCAGGAGTTCCGTTTGTCTCCAAGGCATCATGGCTCCTGGGGGCCATCCTCATCCTCTCCGTTGCTCCACAGGAAAGGAAATAAGTGCTGGAGCTGGTGTTCTCTTACCTCCAACTCCCTCATGCAGTGGAGGGGGACAAGAAAGAGCATGAAGCCCCTGAGCCACACACCCTCAGCACTACCTCTCAGAGCCTCAATTTGTCTTAGTCCTAAGAAATTGCATCTGACACTGAAATGCCTTCCCGCACACAGACCTCCCTCTCACAGGAGGGACATTCCAGCCCTGGGAAGGGACTTGGCACTAAATGGTTACAGAGTGTAATGTCTTTTGGAAATAAATTGTCTCCCTTCAGAGAGCTGCTCTCTCCAGTCTCTGGAAAGTGACACATTGTCACTTAAGATCATTAACTATTTGACCGTGAGACTGCTGCCTGTACAGCATGCCATACTGCCAGCACTTTGCTGTTAATGAATAATAAATTAACGCTATGACTCTAAGCCCTTCCTTTCATCGGCCGAGATTTCCAGAGGCCAAAGAATCTCAAAGGATCCTCTACAAGCGACAGTCGATGTAATAACCTACAAGCAGCAGCTAAGTGGTGGGTGAGGTGCAGAAATTGCGCTAGCAATTGCTAGCAGTCCTCCGAACATCAGGTCTGTTAGGACTGACTGCCCACTGGGTTTCTGCAGGGCTCCGCACTGATGAACGTTGCAAACACAAACAGGGGCAGCCAGGTGTCTGCCCAGAAAACACCCTGCCCTGTTGCTTTGGGAGGCAGAGTGGACTGCAAAAGGGGTCCTCTCACCTGAAGGTGTGTTTCCAACCCTGCTTGCACGGGCAAGAGATGCAGCTGGGAACTGCCCTTCTTCACCACTTCTCTTGTGGGCATAAGAAATTGGGGCCAACCCTGGAAACCGAAACAGGGATGAGCAGCCCCTGGTGCCAGCCAGACCCTCTGTGCCTCCGTGGCTTTTTCAGAGCAGCCACAAAACACTCCCAGCTGCAACAGGCTTGGGACTGTCTCTAATTATGTGTATGTTCAGGTTTGCCTGGAGCCTTTTCATGCTGCCAAAGCCCACCATACAGTAATGTAGGCATGAGGCAGTAGGCATTTGACAGCAGCGGTTAGAGAGGCAGACAGTTCCTCTCACCCAAGCAGAGAGTGTCTGTCTGAGATGCCCTTAGTGGAATAAATTGATTGGAGCATTGCACCGGGATGCATCTCCAGCCTTGGTTTTCTTTTGGAAAGCTGGATGAAGGCAGATGCGCTGAAGATCTACACATCGCCTTGGCAGCTGGTGTTGATTTCTTTGTAGATCAGAACAATGTATTCCCTCTCCCTGTAATTTGCCTGTTAATACCCGCACCCCAGGATTATTGCATTGACGGAATCATGTAACATCTTAGGTAAAACCAGAATGAGACATATTATTAAAGCAAGACAGGAATGATGGATTTTTTTGTTAAGCAGATGTTTCAAGATTCATCAGGAACTTTCAAGGTTCAGGGCAAGGCTTTAGGGGAGCATCTCCCATGGGGAACATCACCAGCGAGGATTCCTCTTTCTGAGCTGAAGCCTGTCAAGAAGGTAACACTCTCAAAGAGATCTCAGGTGAAGATGGCTTCTCCTGCAAAGAAAGAAATCAGTACCTCAGAGACAGAACATCTGGACCTTTACTGTTTGTCTCTCCCTCTGGTGAAGGTTATATCATAGAGGAACTTCAAAAAAACAGAAAACTTCTGAACACTATTCCAGCTATTTCCTTTTATTACTAACATTCAAAGACAAGATAAAGACTAAATTTAAAGGAAGAACAAATAGTCTGCAGGAAATAGACTTTGTTTGCTGGAAGAAAGCTCTGCAGCAAATTACTTAAGAGGAAAATTAAGAACCCTACTAAGTGTTACCTCTTTATACCTGAAAGAAAGCAATTCCTGGCAAATTGTCCCAATAAAAAACTAACCATTACTAGTAAGAGAACAGGTAAACACAAAATAAAAGAACTTTACTTCTACAACCAGTCTCCAAGACCGATTAATCAGTTTAAGCTAAGTTAGTTCACCATTTCGTTAGTGAAGAGATTTATTTTCATACCTACAGGAATGCATTGCAGAATAAGCATTTATTGCCATATGTTACCATTGGACCCACAGTGCGGGATGTAGTCCATAGTAAGGACAGCTCTGGGTACCACACGGTTACTGTAGTAGCCCTGTAGATTGATGCAATCTATGTTCACAAAAAAGCTCTCAACAAAAGATATGTAAGAACGGTGACATTAGGAGACCCCACACACACACACTGAGCTCCCCCCTGTGCTGGCCAGAAACAGATGCTGAAAAAAAGCCTGGGGACAGGGCAGGACTACAGTGGTACATTGCCTCTAGCAATGTAGAGCCTGCGTAACCATCATAAATGCTGTTGCAGTAACTTTGACAATAACTTGGACACAAATTGAGTACTGCACTACCTGTTGAAACTATCATCAGATGAAAATGGCAATTTCACCCAACAATATCTGTGGCAAATATTGTTCAGACAGCTGGATGACTCAGGATTTTCAAATGCTCGATCACAATGTGATTAGTAAGGGTTTATACAGAAACTGCTTTAAGGAAAGGAATGGTGGAAAATAAAAAGATCTGTCCCTTACCTACAGTGCATCAATATCTGGAAAAAAAAGAAAAAAAGAAGGAAATATGATACAAATGCAATTCATGGGTTCTGTTAGACTTAAAATCTGTGAATGCATGCCCTGAATACACAACTTTCAATTTACCATTTGTTAGCAAATTACTCCTTAGACAAAAGGAATTTCAGGCAAAATTTTGTGCCATATTGTATGTTTACAACATTGATTCTGTAGTATAATTTTTTTTAATAGGGGTTACAGCCAAGACGGAAAAGGGTGTACAAAATGGAAGAAGAGAAAGGCATTTTCCATGGTTCAAAGAATGGAGCAGGACATGTACTCAAAGCTAAGCAAGTTATTGAGACAAACAGGGTCATAAAGCTGGCAAGTACACAGAGGCAGCATCTTATATGCATTGTCATGATAGTTCTTAACTAAGAGGAGTATTTAGTGAGAGGTAAATTTTATAAAGCTTCTACAACTGTTCAGGCTCTCAAATTGCATCTCAGTTCAGGATGACTACAAGAAATGTTTGCCTTCATTCAGTAAAATAATTTTTGTTTCTGCAACATTTCAGAGGTTAAATACTGGATGTCTGAGTCTCCGGGTTGTACCACGTACATGTCACTTCTTTCATTATGCATAAACTAGCGCTGAGAGTAGAGCTGTTCCCACAGTTGTTCTTACCCACTCAGTTCTGTTGCTAAAATATTACCCCATAAGTGATAGTCTTTGATGTCAAGTCTTTTCAACACTATCTTTCTAGGAGTAAATAAGTCCTTGTGGAATGAAGCTCTTTCCAGTCTGAGGATGTTTTTGTGCTTTTAAAGACAGACAGCACTTACTCAAAGGCAGAGCGGGAGGCAGTAAAGTTACTCACCTGGGATGCAGCAAAGGGCTAGAGGAAAGAGCAGCAACACGCCTGCCATCTTCATGGTGGCTGAAGCATCTGTGCGCAGTGGAGCCTGTGTTTTGCTCACTAAATGTAGCCTTAATTCTGCCCTCAGGTGGTAAACATGCTTATAAGTACATGTGCACGTTTGTGTGTGTATATGTGTTTGCACATTCAGATTTGCCTTATCCACCCTTATTCTGAAGTAACATTCCTGGTCTTTTGTCAGGGTGGCAATCTCAACAAAGGTAAGCCATGTTTGTAAACCAGTGTGCTAGTTTTGGCTGGGGTAGAGTTAATTTTCTCCATAGTAGCTAGCATGGGGCTATGTTTTGTATTTGTGCTGAAAACAGTGTTGATAACACAGGGATGTTTTAGACGTCGCTGAGCAGTGCTGACACAGAATCGAGGCCTTTCCTGCTTCTCACCACATCCCGCCAGCAAGCAGGCTGGGGGTGCACAAGAAGTTGGGAGGTAATGCAGCCAAGACAGCTGACCCCAACTGACCCAAGGGATATTCCATACCATATGACGTCATGCTCAGCACATAAAGCTGGGGGAAGAAGGAAGTGGGGGATGTTTGGAGCTGCTCGTCTTCCCAAGTCACCTTCACACGTGATAAAGCTCTGCTTTCCTGGAAATGGCTGCACACCTGCCTGCCGATGGGAAGTAGTGCATGAATTCCTTGTTTTGCTTTGCTTGTGTGCACAGCCTTTGCTTTACTTATTAAACTGTCTTTATCTTAACCCATGAGTTTTCTCACTTTTCCGATTCTGTCCCCCATCCCACTGGGAGGGGAGTGTGGTGCTTAGTTTCCAGCTGGGGTTAAACCACAACTGCCAAGAAGAATGCTGCTTCATCAACAGGAGCCACAAGAAGTTTAAATATGTTAGATACTCCCTCTGTGTCATTATTTCAAGTGAAATATGTGACAGGTTCCTTCTCAAAGACGATAGAAAATTTCTGCAGGCAAAAGAACAACTGTACAAACCTAAGCAGCAACTGCTGCCATATTTTCTCTGCGTACACCTATCAGTGCTTCTTTATGTGCAGTGCTTTTTCACGAGCAAAATGTTGAATGAACCGCTACCAGAGTGGAACATCTATACTTTTATTTTAATGCTTCATCCTAGTAATGCATCATTAAGTTATAGTGAAACCAGAAAAGCAGTGAACTGGGAAGGCAAGTAAGAGCGTGTCCCAGACACTGAAAGGTGTCCTTGGACTGGACAAGAGATGGAGCAACTTTTATGGGCATATGCAAAGAATTTACAATTGTTATTTCCCCCTAAAAGCCATTAGCATTGTGGATTAGATTTGCAGTAATGGACTGATAGTCTGATGATGACAGCATGATGTGAGACCCTAGCCTAGATCCTAGAAAAGTTGAACCCAATCTGGAAAGCGCTGCTTCATCCATCTGCCCATCTCAGCATATATCCTTTGTTTTACTACCCAAGCAACACTTTTTTGGACGACCTCATTCCGTCATGGAAAACAAGCACCCCCCTCCCTTTGGCTCCCAGAAGAAATGCATATGGGAGATATTACTTTTTAGAAGGGATATGCCCAATTTATTTATGTTTCTCTTGTGTGGATCAAAAAAACCACAAATTCAATACTCCAACAGAGGACAAAAGAAAATTAAATTTCATGAACAATATGCCAGTGACAGGTCACACTCTCAAAAAACAGAAGGATACTTTGTCCTTGGATTGTGAAACACTGCTGAAATACTTCTTGGCCTGGCAAAGAGTATTATGGTATTAAAGACTAAGAAAGAAGGCAAGTAGCTAGGACTACTAGGATACAGCTGTTCACTCGCTCCCCCCCACCTCCCAGTGGGATAGGGGAGAGAATCAGAGTTAAAAAAAAGAAGTAAAAGCCATGGGTTGAGATAAAGACAGTTTAATAGGACAGAAAAGGATGGGAAAATAATAATAATAATGATGATAAAAGAATACACAAACCAAGTGATGCGCAATGCAATATCACCCGCTGACTGATGCCCAGCTGGGTCCCAAGCAGCGATCGCTGACCCCCCCACCGACTCCCCCTGGAGCATGACGCCATATGGTATGGAACAGCCCTTTGCTCAGTTTGGGTCACCTGTCCTGGCTGTGCTCCCTCCTAGCTTCTCACTGGCAGGGCACAAGAAGCTGAAAAGGCCTTGACTGGCGTAAGCACTACTTAGCAACAACTAAAACATCAGTGTGTTATCAACATTATTCTCATACTAACTCCAAAACACAGCACTATGCCAGCTACTAGGATAAAAATTAACTCTATCCCAGCCGAAACCAGGACAAGTAGGAACCATCCCTAGGAGGGCATTTATCTTAAAACACTTGGATGTTGTCAAAGGAAAATTTCAAGATGAGAAAAACCTAGAAATAAGTCATTTGGAGGATCTAGACAAATAGGCAGGGCCCACTCACATGTCTGAAAAATACAGGCTTTGCTATCAGACTGCCCTTGCAGAATACTATGCTTCAGGTGAGGACTGCGTTCAGGAGGCCAGGAATGACCTCTTAGTACAGACACCACCACAGTCTGAATGGCTTTCGCTGATGATGCCTGCACAGGGAATGTGCACCAGAAATACAGCTAGCATTATTGTTTCTAAGCAGTGTTTCAGCCCTTTACAATGTCAAAAAGGGTCTGAACACTAACGTAGGCTGACTATCATTTATGTGCAAAGTCACACAGCTCTGAGGTTTATGGATCTGTATTTAATTGTCTGCATTTTATGAGAGGGAGGGGAGCAAGATGTTGTTCTTGTTATATCCCAGAGCTATGAGCACATAACCTATTCAGCCTGGCATCATCATTCAACAAATCAAAAGAAAATGTTTCATGAGACAACACATGAAACAAGACAAAGAAATGTTGCTGATTTAGTTTATTGAGAAAGAAAATCAGGAGTGAGCTGAGTTCCCCAGAGGGCAAGATGAACTGAGGTGAGATCTTTAGCTAGCATTTGCCAGTGGGGATCCTGTGGTGAATTCTCCCAGCACCAATACTCAGCATTTTCCAAAATGGCTTAAAGTGAGAGTCCCATTGCTGTCCCTGAAAATGAGGAGAAGAAAAAAATGGATTAGACACAGAGTCCTGCCTGCTATAATCTGTCCTTTTTCTTGGCTCGTAGAGGAGGCGTCAGATAGGATCCTGCCCCAGAGCCAAAGAACATGCAGACTTCAGAGTCCCATTAGCTATTTGATTATTAAGAGATGAGTAAAATGATTTAACTCATTCTTAAGACTGAAAATATTTTTGAGAACTATAATGAAACTTCAAATTTAATTTTCTTTGCAACATGCAAGAAAAACTCCATTAAGTTTAATGGTCTTCAAACCATTCACACTAACAAACCAGACATAGCTCTTTGTATGCTCTAATGAAAAAAAATGAATGGTTGGCATGATGGCTGGTATTATTTCCTGCCCCAAATCCCTAATCAACATTGGTCAGCAAGCAAGAAAGTGGCAACTGTGCAAACTTCTGCCTACAGGAGGCAACTGATAACATGATTGTGGTCCATGTTTGTACGTACACAACTGCATTGCAGAAGTTACACTTATTGCTGTATGTTTTGCTGTCAGAGCCACAGAGAGGCATGTACTCAAGCGAGCAGACAGGTTTAGGGTAGTCACTGCAGTCAACCTAAAAAAAAAAAAATTCTAATGTGAAGGATACGAAGGAGTCAATAGCAGAAGGGCTTGAACCCCTAGCTACAGCTGTAGTGCTAATGATAACAATCTAACTAAAAGTAATTAACTTCCTTCCACAATCTGATATAAACTGAGGCGTCAGTTTCTCCTATGCCAGAAGAATTTAATAATATAAAAATAGAACATAATTTCCTGTTTGAAGACATGTATATCATAACCTGACCACGGCATTTCTAAGCAGCAGCAGTTCACTCAGTGAATGTTCCATGTTTGTGATCACATTGCATCATGTTCCCAGCCTGGCCAGGAAATTAAATGGAAAAAGACTGGTATCTGGAGAAATGGTGGTGCCAATACCTGTGTAAGGGTCCAGTATCTCTCCTGCAGTCTTAGAACAGGAAGATCAGCACTTAGCTAGATACTGTGAGACTGGGATTTTGCTTCTTTGTGCAATGGGTGCTACACTTGCTAAGAGGTATTGTAGTGCAAAAAATGTATATGGGTCCAGGAAGAGGCTGAGGAATTTCACGGAGGAGAAATTCATCAAAGTTTATTGACTACACAGAAATCACACCTAACTAAGGTCCATCGCCTGAAAATAGCTGGAGGTTGGCAGAGTCGAAGTTCCATACATACTCACTCTACTCTTACTCTCTCCTACACAATCCTTATGATTCCTGCTAAGCATGGGCTCTGCAGCAAGCCTCATGGGCTTGATGGACCATCGGTCTGACCCCAAAAGCCATTCTCTGTTCTTATTCTCAGTTCTGGCCTGATGGGTTACTTCTGCTACTACTCTTTTACAGATCCTTTCCTGTGCAGTCACCCTCTTCCTTTTCTGACATTAGTGCAGATAATGTGTATTACGTGTGGAGAAAGCAAAACCTTCCCTGTGCTGAAACACAGCAGCAGTTACACTCCTGTAGGATGCTGCTGGTCTAGGGGCTGCTGCAGACACTTGTAGTGCTAATCCTGACATCAGTGGGACTGAAATCCCGTCCCTCATCATGCAGTTCACTTACTGTAGCAATTTCCTTCTTACATTCACCGTCATATTTCTTGCCAACACTGGTTCCAGGCTCCCTGGGAAGGGAAGACACCCACATTAAGGAGCTCTGCGAACGACCTGCTCTGCTGAACCGCATGTCCAAGCAATGCTGATCAGCCTCAGGTACAGCATACTGGGTACAGGAGACATCTGGCTTAGGCTGTGTCCACATAGCTCTAGATACCAGCCCAGGTGGTACCACTGCCCACTGGAGTGCTGTTTTATAGCATGATGCGAAGGACAAAGGAGGGTCCAAGGTGTTATGGTGAACTAGGAGCTAGGTTGTGTGACCATGTAGATGCACCTTAGTCTAGTTGCTCTCCACCACATAGACCCTTTTAACTTAGTTAAGAGAAGCATTCTGTCCCATGTTAGATACTCCCCAGCCCTCTACTACAGGATCTAGTTACCAGGGAAAGAGGAGGGTCGAAAGCCAAGCACCTTACCAAAAAAACCTTGGTAGAAGTCCTGATATTTAGAAAAGCAGGTGCCAGGAGTGCTAAGTACACATTGTCCTTCTCAGGAGAGCTCTGCACACATAGTACTCACGGGTTACGGGCACACAGCAGACACTCATTGTCATAGGTGATCCCGTCAGTACCACAGACAGGGCTGAGGTCTTTGTTGCAGAGCAATACCACTTTGCCTTCCTCGTTTGTTGTGTTGGGATATCTACTGCAGTCCACCTGTTGAGGGAACACACAACAAGCACTGGTGAAAGCTTACTTATAAATTATTAAAAAAACTTGCTTTGAATTATTTCTTGGGGAAATCAATAAGCAGCTTTGGCCACTCAGAGGTGGGACATGCCCCTTGCTTTGCCTTTGATTTCACTTACAGGGACAACTTCCTTGCATTCTCCATCGTGGTCTTTGCTGACATTGGTTCCATATTCTCTGGAGAGGGAAAGACAAACATTAGGAAGTTCAGCAAAGATGTCTTGCTACATCCTAGGTGCTGGAAATTATGTAACTAATACAAGGGAAAGCTGACTTTTTATCAGTCAGGCTTATGTATATTTTTTGAGAAGGTAGTGCAATCCTCTCTGACCAGCTAGCACTGAGTAGCTTGCAGGGATGTAAAGACCATGAGAGCTTTAGGACCATGTTGGGCAGCTCAGAGCAGAGCATCTCTCCATTCTTTTGCTCTGCTTTGCTGTGATGAGATGTGCCCTAGGGGCTGTCATCTGGCTGATCCTTGAGCTGGAGAAGAAAAACCTGAATAAATTACACCAGCAAAAGAGAGACATGGTGGCTTAAGTGATGTCTAGGCAACAGAGTGCCACGCAGCGACACCCAAGCTCATTTTGAAGAAATTGACACAAGTGACATGTGACAGATCACTGTTGAAAAGCGGTGCTGCTAGGAGTCCTAAGCATTGCTGCCTGAGATCTGCTATGCAGTACATACATGTTGTAGGCACAAAGCAGGCACTCATTGCTGTAGGTGACTCCATCAGTACCGCAGATGGGGCTGAGGAGCTTGGTGCAGATCAGTGCCTCTTTGCCTTCCTCATTTGTAGTGTTGGGATACGTACTGCAGTCCACCTGCTAAAGGAACATACAGCAACAAGGTAAAGACGCTTTACATTCACAACTCTAATGTTACATGAGACAGTGACCAGATACAACCTGCAGCGGGTTTTTCACTACCACAGCACAAACTGGTGTGGTCTATCTGGTAATAGGTGAATCCTCCCTGCAGGGACCTCCACACAGAGCAGGAGAGGATGAGGAGGAGAGGGCTATAGCCATGCAGCCCCCCAGATGGGGTGCATCAGTGGTGTTCTCTCACTTGGCATCATTTTACAAAGGCTATCCATTGTCCCTAGTTCTTATATTCTTGTGGCCCCTCCAGTGCACTTCTGTTATTACTCTTTCATTCTCAACACACTGATCATGGGGTTTTTTTTCAGAGGAGCGAGACTAATGACCTGGTGTGTGGAAGCTGGAGTGTCTCATAGTATTATATTCTTTCAGTAGGTTGCCTTTAGGTAGGTTCTGATACCAGAATCTATTGCTATCAGTTTAGAGCCAGTCATATATGACCAGCTTAAAGCTTAGACCAGTTTAAAGGTGAAAAATGAATTAATGCAAAAATTTTGTATCATTACTACTACCACATTTTTAACATACAGCATAGAAGTAGAGCCAAGAATGGTATAATTTTATTTTTTACACTGTAGAATCTGATTACAATTACACTAATTTCATGCTAGGTGAAAAACAGCTAAGCATCTAAAGGTCTGTGTTTTTTTCCCCATTCCTTTGGTTTTGTTTTTACCAGGCCACATACCTGACAAAAAGGACAGAAAGAAATCTTCCACTCACCTCTACCCCAAAGGCAGCATCTGGAAAAGAAGAGATAGGCAGAAAGTGTGAAACAAAGCCAATATGATAAGATGTCAGTTAAAGCTGGAGATCTGGATGCAAAATCCCTATATGCAGGACTGAGCTGAATGATTTCCAGTGATTTGTTTCCTGAAGTAAATAAACAATGTATGATTTTTTTTTTCCTATGTTGGTAAGTATAATAGCATTGTTTATTGCTGGCTGTGATGAAAAATGTTTTTGAATAGCCTTGTTCTTCTTTATTTTGAGATAGGTAGACTTACTAATTGAAAATAGAATAGCTTTTCCTTCCTTATCGTTTTACACATTCATTTTGACTCTAAAGAGCTGCTGTTATGTATCTGAAAAGAAACCCGAGTCAATACAGATACATGCAAATGCAAATAGTCACCTACAGGATAAGCAAATACATACAGCATCTGTTATCAGGAATATGCATTTTAAAGTAGCTGACTGTGAAAAAAAAATTTCTTTGACTATGTAATTTCATCAGTTGTAAATATGCAGTGGGAACATCAGAGTCTAGCTTGTTTCTATGTCTTGTTTCACCACTAGCCGCAAAAGTATCGCGGGAAAGTTGCCAGGCTCCTGCAGAGAACTTGCTTGTGCCATTACAATATTTTTGTGACTAGTTACTGGAGGTCTGACCACCTCGTTTCGGCCTTGTTTCAAGTACTTATCCATTTTCTGTAATTTTGCAACAAGCGTAAGCAGTGTAACGGTGTTAAAACAACAGTGTAAAAAGTGCATTAGCACTAGTTACTGACACAGAACTCCACTTGCAGTTGTGTTTATGACAGACAACCAGCTACAACAGTGATCCATTTAAGACTGACCTGAAACCTGCTCCTGCCTCCTATGCAATGCCAACATACCAAGGCAGCCTCACTCTTTGTAGGAGAAGATTTTCTCTCTTTGAAACAACTATCTTGTCCTCTTAAAGACAGCCAGGAGTCAGACATGAAGCCTCTATGGCGCCTTGAAAGTTACTTACCTGGGAAGCAGCAAAGCGCAAAGGAAAGGAGCACAAAAACACCTGCCATGGTCATGGTGGGAGTATTTCTTGAGTGTGCAGGCTGTCAGCTCCTGCTCTGCTCGTGAGATGGTCTCTCCAAGGCTGACTGCAAATATATACAAATGCAATGTCTAAACTGTTCAACTGTAACATAAAACAACCAGCAGAATCTGTCACCAGTACAATGAGGCTGGTAATATTTATTGAGGTCTTGACTTTCAGGTAATGATCTGTGTCTGCTAGGCAATTGATTTTGGCTGGACATCTGGTTAACAGCTTGAGACAAGTATCACATGCTCTCAGTGGTCAAAACCAAACAAACATCTTTTTAGACAAAAGAAACCTCTTTAGGATTCTATTAGAAATGTAAGGAGCAAAAAAATATCAAGGTGAGTAAACAGCAGGTCCTTCATTCATCTCTTCAGAGCAACATCTCCCATCAGTGAGCAGCTTAGGCAGAGCACGCAGTACTACCCTGTTTGCAGACTAGACTAAGAGTCTCTGCTTTTCTTTCTGGTTTTAGGTGGGTGGGGGTTTTTTCCACATTCCCAGATATTCACCACTAGGTATGAACACAGATCAGGCATGGCTGTGCTGTCAGTAGAACCAGTTAGGCTTTGCCAGGTGAGTCTGACAGGACTGTCTAACCTGTGAGGCTAATGGTATTTAGCACTGGTTTGATAAAAGAAAGGGCTTCTTGACAGTTTCATTGCCTGAGTGTAGAAGGGCTCAGTAGAAGACTTGAAAGCAGGTTAAATTCTGTCAAATGCCACTAAAAAATGTCCCTTGAACCTTACCAGCAACTTATTTACAGACCTAGTCACAATTAAACACACCGACCAATTCAAAGTGTTCCGCCAAGCCATCGTAAGAACAAAAGACACTAAAGGTTTGAGAACCTATTTACATAGCACCAACTCCACTTCAAAGTACAGTAGGTCCTTTCCCCCTACAGATATTTTAGAAAGTGACAGTTAAAACATAGAGCCTGTCCCAATTTTCCTGTCTGTCTCACACCTCCAGTCTTCGTGCCATCTCCAAAATGCTCCTTCCTAGGAGGAGGTCTGGACCTCTGTTGTTTTAGTAGGTATCATTTTGCAGAAGTGGGCTCTACCTTTAACCTAAGTTTCTCACCATGATCCCTTTCACAGGTCTGAAATGGCAAGCATACCTGTGTTTTTTTGGTCATGGGAGCATTGTGCTTAGAATAGACTCAGCACCATGGAGCTGCAGAGCAAAAGATGCTTTGCAGGTGCTCCCCTGAACAAGCAAGACACCACCCATTAGTCAAATGAAATTCAGCTGAAATCACTGAAAGTTAACCCAAGCAATTGTGTTGGTGTCTGGTACATCAGAGTGGTCTAAAGGGTATACCTTGATCCTTAAATGTATAAATTGTATAGCGCATGGAATCACCTATCCTGGGCACTGGCATGTTATGAAGGCCACAGCATGTCTGTGTGGACATACACATTACATTTTTTACCCAAAAGAGATGGGTTTCTTCACAGGGAGAAGCATTAAAATAATTATGCTGCTGGGTTTGTTTCTCTAAATTACAGGTAGCATGCATGAATATTTTAGACAGATTTGGCACATCTTCAAGATGTATTGCACTAATGTGCCTTGTGGATAGCATCTCTGGAAGCCAAATACTGTTCCCTGAGCGCGTACAGGAGCACACTGAGGCTGCTGTCAAATGCCACACTAGTTGCCTTCATCAGTTCACGCGTACAGCTACTGCGCGGTTGGAGGGAGGTGCATCTTTCTGGGTCAAATACGAACTTTGCCACTGCCTTCTCCAGCCAGGCAGTAAGACCTCTGTGAATCATCCTCACCATCCTTCCCAGCCCTGAGCTGGCAGCTTTTGACAGGTTGCCTCCTGCCTGGTGCCTGCATGCTACTCCTCCAGGCTGCTCCCTACCCCGGACAGTGCTGTCCTCTAGGCAGGACCAACCTCTCTCCTGATGGGTGGAGAGCACCTTCCTGCCAAAGGCTAGCGTGTGTTGCCTGTATACACCAGAGAAAAAATTTTCAACTGCAACCGCTGGGTTCAGCACTGGGTCCGGCACTTACAGGCCCTGAGCGACCCAGATTTCCTCTGGCCGCCATAACGCCCACCTGATGTTCAGCACGATCCATTCCTTCACTCTCTCACCTACAGACAGGGAGACTCAAGTCTGTGACAGTTAAGTGCTGACTGGGGAACACCAGTCTCCCCTGAGCTGCTCAGATACCCCCTCCAGGCAAGCCACAAAAATGACACCCAGAAATCACCAGATTTCAGACACATGCACAGCCTCCAGCCGACCAACATCCACAGCCTCCCCACCTGGGGTTACAGCTCCAGATTATCCTGCCTCTGATAACAGCATGGAAAAATCCCACAGCTGGCTAAGCTCATGCTGTAGGACGGGTTGCTCGGTTCTTAGCTACTTGTGGAAGAACAGTTAGAAAGAGGATTTGGTCTGCAATCCTTCCACTGATCTCATGCTGTAATCCACTTTATTAAGGTCTTCTAATCCTCAGATTCAGATACAGCATATGGCTAATAACCATTTGGCTAAAGGAAAATCCTTGTGCGTGCAGAAGCCAGTATGAGGGCAGAGATCTGCAAGTAAACAAAGGCAGTGTCACATCTCAGGGTACCACATTTTATGGTCCTGAGGCACCAAAGGTTCTGCAGGCTGATACCAGGGCAGAATTTGGCCATTATACAACATCCTTTCTCACTTACCCAAGGAATTTCTTGTTTTACATTTCCTATTGCAGTTTTTGCCAGTATCAATTTCATATTCTCTGGAAGAATCAGAACTGATGTTGGGAAATTTTCTTAGCGGATATACAACTTGTCAGTGTAAGTAATACACTGATAAATGAATGACAAATTATTTAATACACTTTTCCAAACATTCCTGGGTTTTGTCACATTATTTACTTAACAAATAGCCGTTGTAAAAGTGGGAAATAACAATAATTAGTTGCAGCTGTTTCATGAAAATGCCTCTAATCAGTCCAAATACAATTCAGACTGCAGCTTCTATCTTTGTCTTTCTCTTGGCCGCAGTGTGGCCAATAACTATTTGTACTGAGCCATGCGCTTGGTGAAACCAATACAGAACAAATGGAAGATCTGCCTCTCACCTACTGCCTGAAGGCACTGTTTGAACTAAGCAATAAAGCAAACAAAGTCA
Organism: Scopus umbretta; assembly: GCA_013400535.1. NCBI lineage: Eukaryota > Metazoa > Chordata > Aves > Pelecaniformes > Scopidae > Scopus > Scopus umbretta. Next base: position 22,394 of record VZTL01077282.1, on the reverse strand, counting down.
CTGATATGATTAAAACATACTGGAATGAAAACATATTTATGTGTTTATGAACTTATTAAATAGAGCTTGATTCAGGTAACGCCACTGAATGTTTTCCTGAACTAGTAAGACCACATGCAGAACTTTGTACCCTGCAGGTGAAAGCTAACATGGTTTCACATTACTTATGCAAGGAATTTAATGTACTTGGCCCTGCTACAAGGACAGATGTTGTCACATGGGAATGAGTCCAGCAGAGGCCACCAGGCTGGTCAAGGGCTGGAGCACAGGGCATTCAGGGTAAACTGAAGGCTTCTTCAGCCTGGAGAAGAGCTGACTACAGAGGGTCACATTGCTATCTGCAACTCCTTGATGGGGTTATAGAGCCAGAGTCTTCTCAGAGCTGCACAGAAAAAGGATTAAATTCTGACTAAATATGAGGAATCATTCTTTGCCACGAGGGTGATCAAACAGTGGCACAGGAACCAGAGAAGTCATGCATGTCCTTCCTTGGTGATACTGAAAACCCAGCTGAACAAGGAAGGCCTTGAGCACCCTCAGCTGCCTTTGACTTTGCATTGAGCAGGGATTGGGCTAGAGACCTCTAGAGAGCTCTTCAGACTTGAATTATTTTATGTATATGGTACTTAGATAATACTCTCTCCTATGGATAGTTTTTATTAATGAAGGAACATAACACTTCTCCCTGACCCAAGAGAGCAGCCTCAGAGTTTTCCTATAACCTTCGCTAAAGGGCCACAGGTGAGTGGTGCAAAAAGCTCCCAGCACATTTTTAAGGGGGATGACCAGTAACCTATACAACAAAAAGAGTAGACTGTAATCATTAAAAAAAAAAAAACACCAAAAAACAACAAACAAAACCACACTAAACTATTCAAATCTGAGAACATTATTAGCCCTCAATGATTTCAAAGTCTCTCCACTGCTGCAACAGCCTGGGCCCTCTGCTATCAAAACACTTCCCCAGAAGAGCATCAGCATTCCAACCTACTGCAAAGTTATCTGCACCACAGAAAATCAGCTGCCAAAACAGTGGCCACTTCACTGCTGTGCTGCAGCCTGGCCCAGATGCTGGTCTCAGCAGTGTCAGCTCTGAGGACTTACCTTTGCTTCTCACCTCCCCAGCTCACGCTGTGCTCCAGCTCTTGGCCGTTTCTGGATGATGAGGGTGGCGGGTCAGGGCTCCATTGCGTAGGGCAGAGTTACTCATGTGAAAGCAGGAAAATGCTAAAATGAGCAACAGAAAAAGGAGGCACTAAACAACAGAACACTTGGCTAGACAACGGCCCAGGCTATTGCTCTTTGAAGTGAACATACTGCAAAGAAGGTAGTTTGGAGGTAACGCAGGAGATGTTATCCTGCAGCTGGTCAGAGGAAGAGGTAATCATTGGTTTAATCAGTTTTCCTGACACTTCAGTGATCTCAGCTGTGCATCACTGATTGCTCATTTCACCTTTGTCACAGCCCAAGCAGGAACAATGAGGCGGTGGCTGCAGGGAAGTAGCAGCTGACCTGGGATTGACACTGTTCATGGCTGCCTGGCAGGAGAAAGTCAATCTGGCAATTTCACTGCTAAGGCAGGGAAAGTCTCCTTCAGAAGCTGGCATCAGGAGAAAATCTTCCAAAGGTAGGAAAAAAAAAAATCAATAGATTTTTATCTGCAATGAGACATTATTTATAGCTCAATGCACAGTTAAAATAAAATGAATAAGCATGTTCTGCCATGAAAGCAAATTGCTTTGAGGTTATATAAACCAGGGGAATAGTTGAACACATCTCCAAAGGACAGCAGATGAGGCATTTTCAAGTTACCAGTTATCTAGCAGCATGCACATCATCAGAATAGCACATGGCAGGGGGATCATGGCTGTGTCCCTTGAATTTTAGACAGCTACACAAGCCACCAGAGTATCATTGCCAAGAGAGGCTTATAGGCAGAAGTAAGGTATTTTAATTGACTAACTAACAGGGCTGGGAAAAGTAATTCAGTATGGGTGGGATGAGCAATTACTGCATACTACAGAGCAGCAAAGTGGAATACAAAGGCCTGAAGGAAGATCGTTTGATCCCTGGACAGCTGCATTCGAGAGCTTGTTTACAGAGGGATAAGCATCCCAGATGCGACTACAGTACAAAGGCTATGGCAAGGCTGGCTGAGAAGACAGGTTACAGTCTCCCATGAAGCACAGGGATCATGTCTTCACAGTGAGCTGACAAGTCTCATTAATTTATCATAGGAACATGCCTTCAGTGCTCACTCCCTTCAGTTCTGTTTCATAAGGTTGACAGATATGTCTATAGACCACAAAGTGTTCTTGACAAGACAGTAATTAACCTTCGATGTTTACATCTCCCTTCTCTTGGTAAGTAAAGCGCCAAGTTTGTACATTTTGGGGAGGACTGGCTGTAGATGAGTGGTAGCTTCCTTTTATGTTTTTGATCAGAGGTCAGGAGGACAGGAATAACAATTTTTCTGAGCTCTATCTGGAGTAACTCAGGAATAATTTCCTTGAGTAAATGGCCAAAGCCTTGGATTCAGGGCCAGCCCCAGGTCTGCAAGTGAGATCCCTGACAGCCTGTGGCTCCCCAGCCCTTTTGGCCAGGATCTGGGACCTGCTTCATGCAAACTCAGGACAGGGAGCTGAGACCCTGCCCTCCCTTGAGCGAGCTAGAGGTGCAGAAATTTATACACAGATAATGACATGTATGAGAGACAAAGAAGCTGTTCCTGGAGGTGCCAGTCCATCGCTGCTACAGTAACCTGGAGGCATCACGCTGCCCATTAACTGCCCCAAGAAACATCAATGTATCACATCTCCAGGCAAAATTTTCTTTCCATGTGAAAGAATGGGATGAGGTAATGCAGAACAAGAACAAGTAGAGCATCAGAGAAAACCACGTTCCTGCACCTCACCTTATCAGCCAAAAAAACTAGCAAAAATTCATATGAGAAACAAAGTTTGGAAAAGACAAATGAAGGTGTTTGCTTTCATTTATGTGAAGAAAACCAGGAACCTCTGGGATTTGGGATGAATGATGGTTTGCTTTTTAAGAAAGCGGCAACAAGGGATTTTTGTTTCTGAGGGATAGGATGCAATAGGCTAAGAAGGAAAATCCACTTCTCTCCCTGGTGGGAAAGAGAGGGAGAATAGGGCAAGAGTCTGGATGCATCACAGCACTGTAGTTTGAACACTTAGCTGGAATAGGAGGAACGGGATGGAAAGAGTTTCTATAGCTGAAGGACTATTAGCATCATAACCACTGTACACTTCTTCATTCATTATTAACATCAAAAGAAAGGGGAAATTATTTAATTTCTTCTGCAGAGTTGAGCTTTAATGAGACCACTGGCTGATTCTTTGCAGCACCGTTGGTGCTGACAGAAAGCAGCATGCTGCTGAATTACAGCATTTTACTATTTCACAGACTTGGAGGTAGATAGCAGCACTTCTACCATCTCTAAACTATTGCACTTGCAAAGTAATGCAGTTATATGCTTAATATGTTAGTACATGCATGACAACTGCTATGTTGTATGTGATCATATGGCTCCTACATCCCCTGGCTTGGGCACTGTGCCCCATTTGCAATCTGATGAAAATTCTTGTCTCAGGAGAGCTGAATGCACCAATACCTGCAAAGGTTTTGTGTCTCCCCTTTTCTGGCCTTGAAACAGGTTATGCTGCACTTTCCTGATGTGTCAGTGGAGGTTGTTTGTGCATGCTTGCATAGCAATGAAATATTTCTGCTACTTGTCGCATATTTTGCATCTTTTTGCCATCCTTCTCTTCATACATTTGAATGTAGCCTGTGGAGAATGGCAATATTAGGAAGCTAGCGCTAAATCACTGCCAGATAAAATGTCAACAGAAGGTACATCCCTTATCATCACTTATGTCCAATCGTACTCTGCCTGCTCAGCATCCAGCTGACATTATTTAGGATGCTGCCACAGAGAGCAATGGGAGTTCAGGCTGCTGCTTGGTTTGCCTTCCTTCTTAGTCACTTTGATGACTGCTGTTCCCAAGTCCCTGGTTGTCCCACATTCTCTGAAGAAGAGAAAGTCTGCCATTAGAGACCTGCTATGACCATTTTCCCAGAGGGACACAGATGCTGGGAGTGTAAATAAAACTCCCAAATGATGCAAGTGAAGGGGAGTTCATCTGCGTTAACCACAGACAATGAAGTGGTTTTACCATCTCTGACTATTATAATCCGATCAAATCCTATATCCTAACAAACCTATGCCATCTCAACATGCTGCATCATTTGGATTTCCACTCCAGCTATTTTCTTCAGCTATATTCTTTTCTTTGCTAAATCTTCACAATTTCCCCTCAAGCACAAACAGCAAGTGGAGAGGGAGAAAAGGAGGATAAATTGGAAAAGCACAGGAAGAAGCCAAGGGGCTAGGGAACTGTCACTCAGAAAGCATGTTCTTTCCATCGGACTGACATGTTATAGGCATGGCTCCCACATTCATTGGTGCAAGTGAAACCATCTGTGCCACAGATCTGGTCCAGCGCTTGGCCAGAGGGCCCTGACTGACCGTCCTCAGTGATGCTCCTGGGGCATGTGCTACAGCTAAGCCTTGAAGCGAACAGAGAAAAAAAAAGAGTTTTAAAGCAACAAATTTCCAAACACTCCTCGTTCTTCAGGGGGCTTGAATTAAATTAAGGTTTTGCTTCTATAAATGAAAAATAAGCAGGAAGTGATACACTATGTAAACACTCTTTGTTTGCAGATTCACAGTATGTTTAAATTTATGGGGCTGCACCTCAGCTGGCAAAAATCTGGAAAACCCTCCTAGGCTGAATGGATGTCTGCCAGCTGGAGACAGGCTCCCTTCCGCTACTGCTTTCTGCTTTTTCAATATCTAGTCATTGATCGGCAGAGAGCACACAACTGGAGCCCAGAGCATGGCAAAGAATCAAACAAAATTGTATCAGACATTAAATTACAATAAGAGAATGAACATTTCTGAATGTGAACATGCTAATGGACAAAATGGGTGAATGCCAGGATTATATTCCTTTAAATATAGAGATCTAAGGAAATTTTTTCATTTCCCAAATTATTTTCTTTGCTAACAGCCAGTTAAATAGACCTATGCAACAGATACAATGAGTTTGTATAATTATTTCTGGACATCTTTTTTTCTGAGGAACATATAAAGTGGTAAAAAAACCCCAAACATCTAAATATTCTTCTAAAAACAGAACAGTTTGAAAAAAATCAGTGGAATGAGCCTTGTCATTCTCAAGTACCCTTCAAGAGAATGACAGAGTATCTCAGCCCATCTACATGCCCCTCTAGCAAATGCAGCATATGTAAAAAAGCTAAACCAAAACAAATTATCAGCAGACATAATTTTGAAAGGTATAGATTTTTTGGTAAAGTATTTCAATGAATTTTAGGTACAGACACTGTCAATGAAATGTTGGCCTTTTTTTTAAAAAAGTCACAGATGAGTGAGTGCTCATATATACCATGCTGATAAATGGTGGGGAAAAAAAAAATCCTTTGGCTCAATATAAAAAGACTAAGTATTGTTTTCTAAATCCTACATATCAATCAAGAACTAGATGATTCACCTCATTCTTCCTCCTCTTTGTGTTGTAAGAAAAATTACTGTAGACTCAAAAAACATTGCTAAGGCTATAAAGATAAGTTAGACAAACAAGGAAGGAGAGAGGACATTTATATTTTTAAAATATTGTCTCTGTGATATGTACCAGTGCACTTACAAGTCACGAACCCTGAGGCTGGACCGTCATTGGTGTGAAATATGTAGAAGTTTCTCAGCCCTTGGCACTGCTCAGGAGCTCGGTCCCTGCTCTCCAGAGCCAGAGGGCTGCACTAGTGGCTGCAAGGCAGCATGCAGAGATGGACTAGCTGCATTTCAGCAGTATATTTCAGATACCTGATGTTACAGTCAGAGCAGGCACTGGAAAACCAGTTTTTTCTTCACTGCATCCTTGACTGAGGGTATAAGGCTGCACTTCCAGCTATTTCTGTTCATGGCAAAAGTGCAAATATGATAGTCCACTGAAGCAGGACTAAATCCAGGCTTGCGTGTGACTTTTTTAGTGCATATTTCTAAGTTAAAAAACAGGTTTTGTAGCATGATAGTTGAATGGTCTTTGAGAGTGACCTGACCACTTTGAAGCTGCTTAGGCTTCGCCCAAGATGAGTAACAAAGTCAGCCTTGGGGCTCTGCAGCATTACACACCTGACAGGCAATGGAACAGTATGCTGAGCAGCACCAAAGGGTCTGTCACCCTCACGCTGGAGATGGTTACTTAATATATTTGCAGTCTGGCAAGCACTGAGCTCATGGGATGATCTCTTGGTGTTCCCCAATACAGGAATCTCTATCCATCTATCCAGCCATTCCTCTATCTATGGCCAAGCGGGCATCCAGCTCAGTCAACCATACCTTAAAACCACCTTTCAAGTCTCTTAGTGAAACTTTAAACTTGGTATTGTTCTACCTCTTTCCTAAACCACAAAAATTCAATGCTTCCTCTTGAATGTACTTGTCTTTGCCTGACCGTTGCTTCCTCATCAACAAGAAGCAGAAAGAAATAATCTAATTAACACACGCTCAGTAAGTAACCTTGGAACAGCTGAAAAACAACTCCAAGGCACAGAAAACAACTCTGTCCCTGGGAAGAAGGCTGCCCTAGTTTTATGGCGTTACACTGCTTCATAAAACACCCCCTGAGCCTGGGGGATATTTAAACTCCCATGTCAGGCTTTTCCCATTTTCTGGCCCAGTTTTAGTGATTTATCATGTACTTTTACATGAAACCTACTGGTGAATAGTGCATGGGAACCTGTGTCTAATGACCACTTTGGCTTCTTCCCTGGGTTGCTCCAGCTTAATCTCAGCTTTGTGCCTTCTTGAGTTCATTTGCCTTTGTTGTCATCAGACAATGAGCTCCGCAGAGGAGGCTTTGGCACGGCCCAGCTAATGCCATTCGGTTGGATCTTGACAGTTTTACTGCAAAGGCTTGCAAAAGCCAGTGGTGAGAGCTAAGGTCAAGTGAAAGTCTGCCAAAGTCTACAAAAAAAAAAAAAATTCGGGTCTTATAACCAAGTAATACTTAAACTAGACTAAAGCAGCATGTTGTGCAAAAACACCTTAACAGAAAATGGCAAAAAGGTTATATAAACGAAAGGAATATTTACAGTAGGACACAGACCCAAGAAAAGTACAATAAGCTATTGTTAGTTACAAATAGTCTTGAAAAGTACATGCCAGCTATGGACTCTAATAGCACAGAGGTACTATGGCCTCATTCCCTGGTACAATACCCACAGTATCTCCAAGTCAGGAACATTTGCCTTCAGCCTATTCATCTAGCCCGACAATTCAGAGTGACTTTCCAAACCAATCCAAATAATTGGGTTATTCTCTGGTGAACTACAATGGAACATTGAATTAGGGAGGTACTAGCTGTAGTGCAGAAGAAATCCTTTAACCCTGAAATATTGGACTTGCAATAGCTTTGGTGACCTGGTGCGGAGCTAGTGGTAGCGTCTGTACCTCTGTTGCCAACAGATGAAGGGCAGCCCCTAGGATCCCGCTATCTTCCTGCCATCCATATGGACACCAAAGTGACAGCAATTGTATCACCAGGTCCTGAGCATTTTGGCCTCAAAAAAGTAGGCAAAACATGACTATCGGGCAGAACTGCTTTCCTGTGACTTGCTATATGTTTGGTTAAAACTGGTCGCAAGTGAGCCTCTGCATTCTTTTCTTTCCTGAATGGCTTTAGAAGGCAGGCAGCTGCAGTGATGGCTGTACCAGGGTTGTTCCCCACCTGAGGGGTGATTTCTGCCCACCAGGCCTGGAGATATTATGTTGCATTAATAAATCAATATATTTCATGAGTGAACATTTCTGCTGTCTGTGACCCTGAAGGCAGCTCGACATTCCCCTCCTGTAGATTATATCCTATAACAGCATATGGCACTGAGGTAACAATTCAGGAGACAGGCTATGATCACCTTTCCTGACAGCAGCTGCTGCCTCTTCCATGGGACAGGCTGCACAGGCAGTGGGAACCAGGACAGGGGCACTTCTCAGCTAGGCAGCAAATTTCCCTTTCTAGCCTGCAGCAAGAAAGTGCTCTTCTTGAGAGCAAACCACTACCCACATCCTAGACATTGCCCTATGGAGGAGGTGGACCGTGCCCTTGAGGTGAATGTCTCCTTGTGCTGACTATAGAGATGGAATCTGTGATCAGGTCATACAGAGATATTAATGGTTAGATGAGACTAATACTCACACGGGGACTCTGAGGAGTAAGGAAGTGCCTGGGAGCTCCAAGGGAAGGCCAGGCCTTCATCAGAGCAGGGATGGCACTGTCACATGGCAGGAAAAGATTTACCCACATTGTTCGGTAGAGCAGAACATCAATAGAAAAATACATACATGCCACTAGAAGTACCACATCAGGGAGGAGAAGGGGCAAAAGGGGTGAGATGTGGCATTAAGACAGAGAAACTTTGCCAAGTGAGTTTATTGAACAAGTGTTTCAGGAGCTAAGGAAATAAGACAAACTGAAGGAAAGTTGCTGGGGAAGGTCAGCCCATGAGAAGTCATGTGCAAGACAGCTTGTCTTCCTGAGCTGGACTCCAGCACAGATTTAACATGCAGTCATACTCATGAGGTTGAGAGTCCTCTTGCTTTCCCTGGTGAGGAAAGGAGAGAGAAGGATTAGACACAGAGCATATTCAGTGCTGAAGCCCTGTTCCTCACTTCACCAGCCCAAGTGTTAGCTTAGTGTTGACTGCAGATAAAGAATAACCTCAAATACTCTTTCATTATTATCATTAAAGGAAGGATGAAAGGTTTCACACATTTGATACTATCCAGTTAGCTTGGTGAAGTACTTTCCATACGCCCTGGTGAGCTTGTGGGACAGATTATGTGCTGGTGAAAATGAATAAAATACCTTTGAAGTTGACAAACAGGAGGCCCTTCACATTTCCCCTTAAAATGCAAAAAACCCATCTCCTTGCACAAGTCATGGTGTATCAGAAACATCCAGTATATTCCCATAAGCAATTAGTCAAAAGCGCATTATGAAAACAGCCCTGCATTCATAGTAGGTACAGGAATTGGTCATGAAAGGAAGGGGTTTGCTTTTGTACGTACAAGTAGGCATTGCAGAAAATGCATTTGTTGCTGTATGTTTTGCCATCAGAGCCGCAGTGGGGCAAATATTCCATGGTGCAGATAGGAGAGACTTCTTGGAATTCCTTGCAGTGCTCCTGCACATGGAAGATAGACATGAGTCTTTCTGCCTGAGAGCAAACCATGGTACCCCCCAGCATAAGGTATAACACCCCCCTGAGAAATGAAACTGTCTGTAACATCATAAAGTTTCTTGCTGGTCATGGATGTGATCTTGTACTATTTCTGCTCACTGCCATGTCTTTTCCTGCACAGTTACAGAGCAATGGGATGGATGTTGGCTGCTTTATGACTAGTGAGAAATTCCCAAGGGATCTCCTCAGGTCTGCACACCACCACTCCCCCAGTTTTTAACCCAGACCAGAGGACAGTCCCCCATGAGTGTAACAGACATTGGATCTTGGTCTTTGTTCCCATCCTTTCCCACTCACTTTCGTAATATCCTCTTCACAGAGTCCATTCTTTCTTTTGCCAAGATCAGTCCGCTGCTCCCTAGAGGAAGATGACCATCATTAGCAACAACCTTCCCCATTACAACCACAGTGTGAGAACGTAACCTCACCTCCACATAGCGCACAGGAGATTTTTCAAAGTAATTGCCTGCACAGCACTAGCAAGAACCTACCCTTATGGACCAGGCATATGTCTTTTGGAATAATGCTATCCCCAGTTGATGCATCCCCCCTTGTGGGGCTTGGGCATGAACACCCATGTCAAACCAACCAGGAAAACAGGGGCAGACAGACAGGACCCATCCAGCACAGGGTTTCAGAGAGCTCCCTTGCACATTACTTGGCACTCAAAGACAGATCCAACGACCACCACTGCGAATGCCCCAGGAAGAGGATGAGTACTTACAGGTTGTGGGCACACAGTGTACACTCGCTGGCGTAAGTGACACCATCAGTACCGCAGACGGGATCATAGATCATTGTGCAGGCCATCAGCTGTCTGCCATCGTCCAGTGTGGAAGTTGGGTACTGGCTGCAGTTGAGCTGGGGAACAAAGTCAGCAAAAGCTCTGACACAGGCTCTGCTCTGTGCAAGGGCACCCAGACACAACCCTCCCTGCTTATGCCTCTGCTTTTTAGGATCTGCCATAGGATAAATTATGATTATATACATCCTCGTTCTTCATGGAAAACTAGCAATTTCCTTTCATAGCCTTATGCTGGAGAAGACTGAATCAAGGCTTGAAGGTAGAGATCACTCATTCAGCTTTGTATTTATCATGATGCCTCTATACTTTGCTGAACCTACCAGGATATTACAAAACACAGCTCAAAAATAATCTGCAAATCAAAGTGGCATGATTTATGCACTTCTTGCAAGAGAGCTGACTGTGACCAAGGAGTTTTTCACAGCCCACAAGAATGGAGGGGAGACGTGCTGACAAGCCTTTTGTTGCAACAGGACAGCTCCAAGTGTTGAAATCTGCCAGCAGGACTGACAGCAGTTGAAGCTGATTTACACGGGTTGAAGAACTGACCTTACATTTTAGCACTCCCAGTTTCTCCAGTGTGAGCTCTTCCTCCCTGGTTTATGTATCTCACCTGGTCTGAGCACAGAGTGTACTTGGGAAACAAGGGAATGACATTTCATAGTTTGTTTGTATAGAAATGAAATATCTGACTCGGGATGTTGACTCTTTCAAACACATGCTAATGAGATGGCTTTGTTGTTCTATTCCCTAGTGGGTGTAAATAGTTTAGAGCTGGCCAAATATAGTTAATCTGGTATTTTTACAAGATTCATTGTTGGTATATATTAGATTACATTGCATTTACAAGAAAACAGAGAGGCATTTGAATCCCCTGGTACATTAGATATCAGCATGCAAAACACAGGCAATTTTTTAATCTTTGCAGAACATACTTTTTTTATCCAGAAGGCACCAGATACCCTGGGTCCTCTGTGTCCCCTTCCCATATTGCCAAAACAGACTGCTAATGTTCAGTGGCAGTTATGATAAACTGCCGTGGGAAAGGGATTTCTTATTCTAAAACCTTAAATAATTTATGTTACCTGCCTCCTTCCTCACCTGTCCTCTCCTCTTTCTTTTCCTGACCGTGTGCAGGAAGTGCACAATGTTCCTGCTGCTGGGAGGGTGATATTCACCCACAAAAGGAAGGACAGCACAAGCTCTGATCCCCAGTGGAGTCTACACCACCAAAACCAACCAACATTTATTCAAGTTATACAATCAGCACCAGCTCAAGCTCTTATTTTTCTTTAGCTTTCACTTACTTGGGGAACTTCCTCTATGCACCTTCCATCATGCTTCTTGGCAACATTGGTTCCAAATTCACTGGAAGAGAAAGCAGAGTTAAAAATGCTCAACAAGTAACTCTGCTGAGCTCTGAGGGGATGACCTCCAGGGCTTACATGTTTTGGGCACACAGCGCACAGTCATTGCTGTAGGTGACACCGTCTGTCCCACAGATCTCGCGCAGGATGAAGGGGCAGGCTGCAATGGCTTCGCCGGTTTTGGTATTGCTCAGGTATGTGCTGCAGTCAACCTGTGGAGATAAAATAACATTGCTGGGTCAGCTGCTAGTGGATGAAAGAGTGCCTCACCTGCAGTCTGTCCACTCTGATCCTCCAGAATCTGAAGGCTTCTGCCAGAGGAAAATCAGAGTTTTTTTAAGTTTAGTCATCCATTAGAAATGAATTAAGCAATTGTAGTTGGATTTGGTATTGTCTGCTAAGAGAGGGAAGAAAGGAACAGCTGGCCAAAAAGATTATTTTCCTAGAGTAGTATGTATGCAAGTTTTAAAACAAACATTTAACCTAAGGAATCTGATTTAAAGTGTTTGATATTAAGTCCAGCTTGACATAGTCAACTAAATCCGAGATTTTGTTTCAGCTTTTTCAAAACAGCAGCAAGAACTGTTTCACTATCTCCCGTTGCAAAAATACTTACAATATATAAAATCTAACAGTTTAAATCCTTGAGGATAAATAGACAAACACCTATTGGAAGTCAGTCTACACTAGCTAAGCATCACTGACACTTCACTGTCATTTTGCATAGTTTCCCCAATGCAGTGTCTCTTATTACCCATATCTCCCACATGGTCCAAAAGCAAATTAAAGCAAAGACAGCATTTTAACAATGTGTCTTTACTGTAGAAAATATACTGTAGTCCCTCAGGATGTATGAAATTATTTTCAGTGCTTTAGAGCTACTCTGCATAAGCAGAATAAATGTGTTGAGATATAATCAGCATATATTGCTACTGTACAGGATAATAAAGCTATTTCTGTACACATACCTGACAGCAGATTTTTCCTTGCTGACCAGAGCACGAGGATTTTTAGCCGCCTGTCTAGTGCAATGGAAATCCTAGCACTGAATGAATACACAGACATCTAATACAGCCTTCTGTCTTCCTCTCCTACTGTGCTAAAAATGAGCTGCATCGTTCTTGGGCTGCCTCTCATGATTTCTGTGCAGAGATCTGCAGTACTGGGACGTTTTGTTTCTGAAGTCCTGGCCTGTTCCCATTCTCTCCTGCCCTCATGTACAACACATTGCCAGTAGCTGCTGTGAGCAGCTGGGGACAACCTCAGCACCAGCACGAGCCCCATGCATCACCCCTCCATGCCTCCGGGAGCATGGCGGGTGCACTGGGTCTTCCTGGAGACTGGAGAGAGAGTAGGAAATGGCACTTCTTTTATCACTAGTTACACTTACAGGGATACTTTCCTCCTTGCATCTTCCCTCATGGCTTTTCTTAACATGAGTCCCACGTTCTCTGAAAGGGAGAGGTTGGAGTTAGCATACTCACAGGCTAAGCCCTGTGACACCCTGTGTACCACAGAAAGCGATCCAAGCTCATAGCCAATATATACGATAAAGGAGGCATCCGATTGCTTAATGAACCAGCTTCTCCCAGTCATTAGCAAGCATAATCCTAAGGGGTAACAGACCTATCAGGTGTCCTCACTGTGTGCTATGCAGCAGCCCAATCCACTCTTTGCCCAAATACCACAGTCCTCATAGTGTGCTCAGCTTGAGAGCTGGCTCTCCCACAGCTCCCACAAGAAGTACAAACAGAGCATCAGGGAACAAAATTAAGGTGACAGGGGCTTCAAAAGGTTGAAAGAGAAATATAGAGAGACATAGATATGTTGGTACCAAAAGAGCCATCTGGAGTACTAACTATGACTAGTCACTCCAAAAGAAAGTCCTGTGTACAGTACTTACAGGTTATGGGCACAGATCCCACATGCATTGTCGTAAGTAAATCCATCTGTGCCACAGACTGGGAGCAGGATCCTTGGACAGAGTATCTGGGCTTTACCACCCTTAATCATTCTTGATGGGTATTGACTGCAATCGATCTACAAAAAGCAGGAGTGTCAAACCTGGGTAAGTCCTCCTTCTCTGAGAAAAACCCCAGCGTAACATCCCATTATATCTTTTATGCTAGGATGCTGAGACAACACTAGTGCTATGTCTCAGTTCTCTCAAAACCGAGTCAGTTCTGCATGAATCCTCTCATGCACAGAGGCAACTGCACAGCACTGCACAGTTTGTGAGACATCAAATCACTATGGTAAGTAGCTCAGTCAATCCCAAAAGCAAGATATGCTAGAAAAGCAAAAAAGCGAAAAACATAGTCCCCTTTTCATTCTGCAGTACAGGTATAAACAAAACACCAAAATAGTGAAGGAATTTGGACTTTGCTGACAATGTGTTTGAAGAGCATCTTCAAAGGAAGATCTAAGCCCAAACTGACCGACTTCCATATTTATGTGTTGGGATGTCTGAGACACCAGCTCTGGGACTTCTTGGCTGATATACTCAGTTCAAAACTCCAGGTATGCTCCATATACCAGAATACATCCACACCCCAAAGGTTGGTGTAGGTATGAATTCGTAATGAAAATTCTGTGCCTAGCTCCCATGCAGCCCATCTGCCAGGGCTGTGTGGGCAAGGAGGGCCCAGAGGACACCTGCCTCAGGACAGATGGGATTTGTAGGCATCCTCCACACGAGGGGCTGACAAGACTTAACAGACAGGTGGAGAAAGCCAGGCTTCAGGCCAGCTCACTTTCAGAGTAGTTGTAGCCTCAGGGAACCTTTCAGTTGATACAGCTAAGAGGAGAAATATGCCTTATATTGAATTCTTACCTCAGAAGTCTCCTGTCTGCATTTTCCATTATGCCTTTTGCTAACATGGGTCCTGTGTTCTCTGGAAGAGGGAAACAATAAAGTCAAGGAACTAAACGCTTAGCCTCTTGGTTACAGTCATGTGCAAAATGAAGCAAACCACAGCTTCAGACTCTATAAGAGTTTATCAGAATAGCTACCTTACCCACTAACAAGCTCATCACACCTTCTCATAACATGCAATTTAAAGCAGTATTCTGAATTATTCCTTCCTCTGCTCAGTCACTGCCCAGCCCACAGACTAATCCAAGGAGCTGCCATCTGACTCTTCAAGGTTTCCCTTCATGAGCACAAAGAATGTATCGAAAGGAAACTCAAGGTAAATCCAAAACCAAACAGTTTCTAAGAGAAGAAATAGGCATAAGCAGAAATTCAGAAGGATGGTTCTCAGGACTGCAAAGTATTGCTGGCTACTTAGAAGGACGTATGGCACTTACCCATTGTGGGCACAGATCCCGCATTCATTATCATATGTAATGCCATCTGTGCCGCAAACCGGACTCAGGATCCTTGGACAGGATACTAATACTTTGCCATCTTTAGTGGTTTCTGTTGGGTACTTACTGCAGTCAATCTGTCAAAATAAGGAGAAATAACTCTGGTGGAGCCCTTACTATGGAAGAAAAGTAGATGTTTCATTCCGTATCCCAGCCTCCATTTTTTTGCAACAGGACAAAGCCGTGGTACACTGAAGCTAAATCTTCAATCAGAAATGAGCTTTCTGAATATTATCTTAGTTCTCTAGCAGTCAAGAAAAAGGACTATATTGGAGAAGGGATCCTTCAGGCAGAAGATGTACAAAATTTCGGGCCCATTCTTATTAAAAGAACGGTCTTGAATTTAGTGGGAAACATTTTTCACCAGCTGGAAATCTGACTAATACTGTTTTGGTTTGTGTTCATTTTCTCCCCACTTTACCAGCTCTGTGATTACTTATTATTTCACATTCCCTGTAGTTAAGCACAAGGTTTGAAAGGATAGAGAAAAAAATGTTTATTTGGAGAATGAACTTTCTACATACCAGGATTTTGGTGCTGAAGCATAGAAGCTTCTCTTCCTGAGGCATCAGGCTGTTGGCCTCATACAAATATACAATAAACAATACTCTATAAATATGTATGCTTAGTGCTCTTATAAGTCTCACTATGTCTGTGAAAGCAACCAGCATGGGAGTTTTGAATCCCTGTTGCAAAGGGTGGAAAAGCTTGTGATCTACAGAAATAAAACTGCCAACCTCCACAACATGTTGGCAAGTGAAATCTTGGGCCTCCCCTTCCCCTGGGCACAAAAGCCAGCTTAGTATATAGGGAAATTAGTTCTGCAGCACTGACTCACTGCAGCTTCTCATTTCATATCCATCTCCTTTCTCCTTTGTTGGTTTGGCGTGGTATACATGGGGTGACCCTCTCTTTGGAGCAAGGAGGATGCAAAATCCACCCTCACTGTGCAAAAAAGCAAAACATGGTCTGAGACCCTTGTAAGTCTTGTCACATGGTCCTCCTGCAGTTTCCTAGGGAAATCTGTGGATTCTCACTCTTCTACTAACAGCCCTAAGAGATGGATTTTTTACTTCTGTTGCACTTACAGTGACAATTTCCTGCTTGCATTCTCCATCATGTATTTTGCTAATGTTAGTGTGATGTTCTCTGAAAGAAAGAAACATTTTGGTTAGGACGTCTTGAGAATAACTTTTCCCATTACACTCTAGGCACTGGGACAAGAAAGCAAGGTCCCACCCACCTTGTGGGACACTACAACCGCTTGACTTGTCTGAATGCGCCCCGCAGATAGCAGCAGCAAATGCACAGCATTTCCATATTACATGGTAATTAACTGTTGGGAGTAATTAGGTGTTACAAGTCACACTTTGATGTGTTCGTGGTTCTGCTCTGGGTTATCTTCTGGTTCTTTTGTGATACCCCTCACGAGAACAGACAGAAAATGGGGAAGAAAACTCAAGTTGGTTGGAGAATTACAAGCAGCCAGCTCCAAAGGGACCTACAGAGACACCTGCCTTAAGAAATACAGAATTGCTTCTGAGAGCCTTAACTATTGCTAATTATCCATAAGGATGTTCTATGCACAAGACTTACACATTATAGGCACAGATCCCACATTCGTTGTCATAAGTGAAGCTATCTGAGCCACAGACTGGTTTCAGTATCCTTGGGCATGCTACCATGACGTGACCATCTAGTACACTTCTTTGGTACCTACTGCAATCGATCTGCAAACATAGCAGGAATAGAGAAAAAACCACGCGCAGACACACACACATTTTCAATATAAAGATAAAACACTGCTATGCAGTCTGCTTACTCTTCCCTCAGCCTTTGGGGACAAATTCAGCATCAAATTAATTCCACTATCAAAAGTGGAAGCCAGAGTCAGTTCTGTGGGAATTCTCTCTTGATGACAAAAAGTGGCATAGCAAGAAGTACTGTGATTTGGATTTGTGAGGTCCTTCATAAGACGCTGCTGGAGCTATCGAGGTGGTAAGATCCAACCTTCAGCCAACACATTTTCATTTTATTCCCAATTACCGAGGCTGGAAGGCTGAATTAGAAAAGTACACAGACATGGTACTAATTCCCCCTGGGCTGTGCAAACCAGCTGTGCACAGTCTGTTTTCCTCTTGTGTGGCATTTAAACTGTCCCCTTTTACAGCCAGCTGAAGTCTTCCATTGACCTTGTCTTACCGTAATAGATTTTGGCTCACATTCTCCATCATGTGCCTTCTCCACACTGGCCCTGTGTTCCCTAGAAGAAAGCAGACCTGTGTCGGGGATTGCAGAGAGCAGCATCGCCTTGAGGCTGGCAGTGTCAGCACCCAGCTGCTAACTCACCTGCTCCTCTGCCCAGTCCATCTCCGGGGGATGAAACTGCCACCCTTACCTTGAGCCCCTTGCCCTGCAGCTTCTGCTAGACTTCCAGCAATACTCACTTGTTGTGGAGGCAGATTCCACACTCATTGCTGTATGTGGTGCCATCGGTGCCGCAGACTGGCTTCAAGTTCCTTGGGCAAGCTACCCAGACTGTCCCGTCCTTGCCAATGCTGCTAGAATACTGGGTGCAATCAACCTGCAAAAGCAGCACAGAATCAGCCCCAACCTTGGCTCTCTCATGGAAAGAAACCCCCATGCAGCTTCCCATCACCGCAGCGATAGCACCTGCAGCTCCTGCCAGGAGGTAAATTGGAGGTATTATTTTGAATCTGCTCAGGCAGTCAGGAGGAGTCAATCTTCTCTACAGAAGCTTTCCTGCCAGGGCCTGGGGGAGGCACAGCATGGAGGAAGGATTGCTGTGGGTGAGAGGGTGCCTAATGAAGGCAGCTGGTCATTGGGAGCCCCGCTGTACCCCCGAGCCCCTCAGCTCAAAATCTGATAATTCCAAATCGTGCTGCAGTCTCTGGTGAGTTAGAGGAGTCTCATAACTGCGTGGGAAGAAACTGCAAACAAATCCATTGCACAGACCCTGCTGTTTTCCTCTCTATGATATGAGCATAGAAAACCTATGCAAGGAACACAGTTCTGCAGATCTTATCGTATAGAAAAAACTGTCAGAATTGGAGTCTTTGATGCTTTCAAGCATATCATCTTAAGACAGTATTCCTCATGAGGAGGTAACCTACTGCTTTTGGCTTGGAGTAACTATATTATGTCTAAGAATTAATACAATAAGATTGTATAATTACTTCTTGCTTTCTTCATTTTATTTAATGAACTTAAATTCTTGTAAAAAATGGGGGATCTTTTACTTTCTCATGAAATTGGCAATATCATTTGATCGTGCACTGGCAAATATTATTTGAACAGCCAAGCTTTTATTAGATTTAATCCACTTGCTCATCAGGTAATTACATACTGTTTCTACTTTACCAGAAACCTGGAACAGAACAGAATAAATAGATCTGTAACTCACCTCAACTCCAAAAGCAACACCTGAAAAAAAAAAAAAAAGGAGACAGAAAAGAAGAAAAAATAAATCAAATTACTGATATGCAGAGAAGATATATGTAAATCTTTTCATGAAACTGTTAAATTCAGTGACTGTTGTTGACTTTTTTCTTGGGTTTATAAAAATACAGAGTTTTATATTGTGCCAGTAAATGGTCATAAGATGTATTAAAAGTTTACTAAATAAAGTGTCATTGCACTTTTGAGGGAAGATGAAACAGGGGAGACCTCATATGTTAATCCATCCCTAATATGTTACAGGGAAGCGAATCAGGTACTTTCAATTCCGTACTCTTGGATTTTAACCTCTTCTAAGAGACTTTATATTTGACTTTCAAAAGTTTGGACATGCATGTTTAAGATGACTGCCAGCCACTGGCACTGTCCATCTCCAAACACATCCTTCTCAGTTACCAGGAACAGCACAGTAAACTTACAGAGCAATTCCAGAGGTTAAAGTTTGCATTTGTATTGCTCACATGGATAATGATACCATTTCTAACAGTTTTACTTCACCCTTATACACAGTACTCCCATGTGCAAGCTCCTGCTCTGCACTAAAACTGCTCCTTCCATAATTTGCTCCTACAAATGAAGATGAAAACAGTGACTTGTTATGAGATTTGCTGAAACCTCAGTCTTGAAGTCTAATTTTTTGCTACACTCTCTCAGGAAGAACATTTCTTCATGGAATAAGGCTCTCCTCCACATTACAAGACCCAAATACTTTTACTGAAATGAAAATTCAGCTGTGATTCAGCTAGATCGATCTCTGCAATATCCCAGGAAACACTCACCTAAGCAGCAGCAAAGGGCTAGAGCAACCTTCATGAAAACCCCTGTTATCTTCATGGCAGACAGAGATACTGCGCCAGTGCAGCTTGATAGCTCTCTGTGTGGGAAAGATTGCAGGTAGAAGCAGGAATATATAGGACACCATGATATCAACTGGTCCCACCTTCTTAGGTA
Organism: Scopus umbretta; assembly: GCA_013400535.1. Taxonomy (NCBI): domain Eukaryota; kingdom Metazoa; phylum Chordata; class Aves; order Pelecaniformes; family Scopidae; genus Scopus; species Scopus umbretta. The sequence continues at coordinate 3,083 of VZTL01077282.1, read as the reverse complement.
ATGTTCCAAGTCTGTCATCAACATTCAAAGCAAAAAATATGTTTACCCAGCTCTAGATTTCCAGCTAATGATTGACACGGGCGTGTATGCCAAGAAGGGGCCTTCTGCGTGGCTTGAGCAGAGCGTGGAGCATGCCAGGACCCCTCTCCTCCCAGATGGATCTGCCCCAGCCCTGGGCTGCCCCTTGCGCAGCTGCAGCACATTGCAAGCTCACATCTACCCTGCAACTGGCTAAAAGCAATTAGATCTTTCTCCTCCTCTATAGTTTTCAGCTGAGCTGCCAGCCGATAGCCAAAACCCTCATTATTTAACCTCAGAGCATGATTCTGTACTCTTCACTGGTGTATTTCATCCCAGTTTGAGCTCAGGCAATTTCAGCCCAGAAGGTCACCCTGTGCTCTGCAGGAGAAATCCTGCTCTTCTTCTGTTGAAAAACTCGGCAGTGCCCTGCTTCACATGCCAACTTTTTCAGTACTACAGCAAGGACAAAAAAAATATTAAGTTTGGTCCTAAAACCCATCTTTTTGGCTGTTCACTGATAACTCCCATGGTACCCTCTGCTTATCTGCTACCACCTCCCTCATGGCCAGTTCCTAGCCCACCTTGCCAAGCCTAAGTGACACCATCGCACAGGGCAGAAGGCCAAATGCTTTTGATGTCTGCACAGACTAGATGTACTGTATTTCCTTTATCTAGGAAGTCAGCCAACTTTGCAAAGACTGATATTAGCCTACGCATGGTTTGCTTCCCAAAAATTCACTGTGTACGTTATCCTTTTACACTTTATATCTTCAGTTTTCTTCAAATTTCTCCTGAAGGTTTGCCCGCTATAAAGGTAACAGAACTTGGATTGGTCCTGAACAATTTTTTTTACCTTTATTTAAGGATATTTTTGAACAATTCTTTGGATTGGTCTCAATCCCAGTCTTCTCAATTAGGATCCTAAATTCTCCAAAGTTCTTACTAATTTTTAATCTTTCAAATTCTGTACTTGGTAATCAAAATCCTTACTTGCAGATCTTTTTTTTACATAATTCAAACATAGTGAGCTCATGTTGAATCATCCCAGTTTTATTTTCCAAGAGAAGGACATCTCCAACAGCTTTCTCACTTGAAAAACAAATCCACAATAACACGATTTTGGGGATTACCTAATGGAAAATTCTATTTGCTTTCGTATCCAGGAGCTCTGCTAATAGTAGTTTGCAGTGTGCATCTGCAAAGCTAAAGTCTCCCCAAATGCCAGCATTTCCAGCTACGTTAATTTCTAGTGACATTAGAGACATCTCTATTCATGTATCTTGTTTTCCTTCCACCCCCCTGATATTCTGCCCCAATGTCTCCTGCCCTGTCCCTTATCTCAGTTCCACCAAGTGTCAAGGACTACCAGACCTTTGGACCAATGCAGGCCTCAGCCACAAGGGCCTCTGTTCATCCTGATTACAATATCCATCTCTCAGGGCTTATTCCAGCCAAGACTATCATCAATTAATGCTTCCTGGCAGAAGAAAACATATCTTGACAACTTAATTGCCAGACTTGGTAAAAGCTGTCACGGTCAAGCAAATTCCTGCCAATGTCCACAGAGATGACACCTGAACCTTATTGGAAAGGAGGTATTATTTGCAAACCAAAATTGCAGTTAAAATAGATTGACTCAGCACGTTCTGTCAAGATCAAAGCAATTCTCTTCTAAGTTATTAAATTTGGGGAATAGTTTGCAATAGGAGACATTAAAGGGACAGAACAGCAAACACCTGTCAATGATCTAGAGAAGGAATTTGGATCTAGAAAACATTACCACAGCAATAGCACGTGCCTGCTGTCCCCTGTCTCGACCAAGGCACATAGTGCTCTGTTTCAGGCTCCTACCTTCCGCACAAGGAAGATCTATGCTGTAACCCTACAAGCGAGCTGCCTGCTTCACAGAGAGCAATTTGGCAGAGCATTTTCCACCAGCCATTTATCCATCAGGACAGAGCCTTTCAGGACCTGCTGCACCTTCTGATGTACCTTCTGGTGCAGCACATCCCACACAGGCTGGACAGGGAGCTGCAGAAGAGGGAGACCTTTGGTTTTCCCCATGTGCTTACAACCTTGTGTTTGTGCAACCCCCACTTGTGGTCACACTGTGTTGACATCTACCTGTTTATTTTCCCTTTGCCAGGCACGTTAGGAGAAGGTGGCTCTGCAAAGCCCACATGGCTAAGCAGCCCTGGACATGGGCACTCTGCTCCTTTCTTCTGTTGCCTCTCCAGATCAGCTCTAGTCATAGCTGTGAATCATCTGTCACCATTTCTGCAGAATTTCACTGACACAGGCCAAGAAATGAAGTGACCTCTTGGAGGCCAGAAGGCAATAAAGCCAACTCACTTGTTTTTCAGAAATACAAATAGAAGTCATCTATTCTTCCCATCCACAAACCAAGTGTGCACTTGTTACTACACCTAGCACTAAACTGTTTCTTTCGGGATCCTCGAACCTCAATGTCAAGGTGAATCATGAATTCTCAATTAAATTTGTAATTTGCAAGTAGTTGCATTTACATCTTACTATTCTCAGTGAAAAACTTGAGTGGAGTTGCTCATACCTTCATGCAGGGCAAAGCATTGGAAGTTCTTGTGTTGTAGTCCCAGTGGAAGGACTGGGCAGCAGGAGGGCTCCTGAAGCAGACTGGAGCAGGGAGGTCCCAAGGAAAGGGCCCGGACAAGAGCTCCGTATAGCAGGGAGGCCCTCACAGAAAAGGACAGATGCCCTTACAGGTGCTGAACAGGAGCCCTAAAAAGAGGAAAAAAAGAAGCCCATTCACCAGTCCCCAAGATAAAAGCAAATGGGCCATAGAGCAGAAGTTGTGATAATCAAGGCAAATCATAGAATCGTGGAATTGTTTAGGTTGGAAAAGACCTTTAAGATCATCAAATCCAACTTTTAACTTAGCATTGCCAAGTCCACCACTAAACCATGTCCCTAAGCACCATATATATATACACCTTTTAAATAGCTGCAGGGATGGTGACTCAACCTCAACCACTTCCCTGAGCAGCCTCTTCCAATACTTGCCAACACTTTCAGTGAAGAAATTT
>VZTL01077281.1:0-49334 GCA_013400535.1 Scopus umbretta | reverse complement strand
ACAACAAACCTGCTTCTTTGAATGCACAGAGTTAAAGAATCACCCACTCCAAACAGTTGTTTAGGCACGGCAAAGCTCACAGCGGCCTCGTGCAGCAGGCTGCCAGGGCCAGCAAAAAGGCAAAAAAGCCTCCTGCCAGCCCTGCCTATTTGGAGCCCTATGAGGTCAGGCTGGCAGGCGCTGAAAGAAGGGGCAGGGGGGAGCCTCCTTCTCCCCCCAGCTGCTGCCAGTGCCACAAGCCACAGGAAGCCTGCCACGGCTCCCGGGCCCAAACACACAGAGCTCTCGCTGGCTCCCTGCCCCAGCACCACTGCTCCTCAGAGCAGAAACAGCTCAGACGTTGCCAGATTGGCAAAATTCAATTCTGCCTATGTTATCTTTTTAGGAGCCTTGTGACAGCTCTGGCTTTAATGGAAGATGAACATTTACCTCTGCTTTTCCTTTATCTCAGCATAATATAGAGCATTGTAAATGCACTAAAATTTTTCTTCAGAGAACCTAATGAGCAGCACTTGTCAGGAGATCTGAAAAGACAGCTTTGCTGGAAGGAGAAGCAATCATGATAAAACCCAGTTTTGCTTTCTCAACTATCTACATCTTGTCACAGAGAAACATGGCCAGGTTAGAGTCCAAGCCTAAGAAGCATTAGCTCAACATTGCAAAAGTGTCAACAACTGACACCAAAGGCAAGGAAGTGGCTGGTATCAGCTCTGTTGGTCCTTGACTGCCAGCCGAAAGAACCAGGTTCAGGTGCACAACAGGCCAGTGCACATGTGTGCATGTTGCAGGGAACAGCTTCCAGCACAGGGCATGGCTTCCAGCGCTGGGCCAGCAAGGAAGGCCAAGTCCTACATCTGGTTCCTAAGCAATAGTCAGGGCACTTTTGGGCATGCTTACAATAAATAAAATACACCGCTTCTTGGCACTTCTTAGCTATCCCAACACGATGCTCTTTCACCTTTAACTTGTTGCCTTTTTGACACCGACTGAAATCTAAGACCATCTACAGTGCCAGATTTTTGAGGAAGAGGAAAAGGACGGACACCCTGTTGTTCACACCTGGTGATGGGATATTTCCTTTGGACTTCCAAGTTAAACTCCATGATTTGTGTCAAGGTTGCCAGGAGACACAGCGCCTGTTTTGAGATTCTTAGAAAGGGTGGAGCTCAGCTGAGGCGGCTGGTATCTCATTTTCATCCCAGACTTTGCTATTCAGTCCCCATTCCCCCCCCCTCCTCGCTCTTATGCAAGCTCAGGACTTGGCTCACAAGCACGTCATGTTGCCACACCAAGGCGCTGGTTGCTAGGAGGTATAACTGCTGGAGAGATACAGAGCAGGTAGAGGAGGGAGCAGGTCGCAACCTGCAGGTACGCAGGCTTTCGGACTCTCCTGCTCTATGCCACTCCCCTTCCTTTCTCAGGCAATCGGCAAACCCCGGGGGTCGCAGAGCTTCAAACTGAGAAAAGGCCTACATGTTCCAAAATAGCCAAAGCAGCATGAGCTTTGCAACCACTCCTCTTCCCTGTTCCACTAGCATGCAGTAGCTTTCCAAACCTGTCAAAGCTTCCCACTTGCAGAGCTCTACCAGAGTGTTTAGCTCCGTTATTAAATAAAGCAGACGTGTTTGTTCTCTTGCTTCAATTTCTTTGCACATAAACTGCAAGTGACCCTCACCACGGGACTGCTTTTTTTTTTTTTTTTTTTTGCCCCTCCCCACCCTTTTTTTAAAATAGTGACTTCCCTTTAGTTCACATGCTGGTTAATGAGATCAAAGCACAAAGTAACAAGCTAACCATCTACATGGGATTATTTCTAGCTTGCCTCTTTAAAATCAAATTGGTGTAACTAGCACAATGAAAGACTGCGGACAGTCAGCGTTCTCTTAATAAGGCAGGCTAAAGTCAGATACGACCAATATAATCATTAAAATGGTGACTGTTGTAGCTATGCTGACAGGCATGATAACACTCTGCCGTTGATGGAACTGGAATATTTGCCCTAGAACTAGGATGGAAGCAGTAACAAGCACATACTATATAGTTCTCCTTAATATGGTTTGTCAGGCAACCCTAACAGCAGCAAACTTGCAGGACTCCTCCAAGAAGCCCTACCTTTCCCTGCCTGCAGCCTCAGGAATCCAGCACAGGGAAGCTTCAAGAGCAGTTAAGTGCTTTTTCTTTGTCACAAGAATTTTCATTGCAGCCTTGCAAAGATAAAAGCATTCCCATTTCCCTGCCCTCACCTTCTTCATCACTAACATTTTTGGCAACAGCAAGAATCCACACTCTCCAACTTCCTTGAGGGCTCAGCTAATATTTCTGGCCCCCCAACACACACTGCACAGGCAGTGCCTGGACCAGCCACACCAATTGTGAGGCAGTGCAGGACTGAGGCTACCAAACTGACTTGCCCTACCCACACTACCAAATTTTATTTATGGCTTACATCACTGCTGCAGCACACACAGAAAGAAACCCCCTCTCCAGGATTTCCATCACTGGAGGTGAGAGCACATTCACGCTGCCTGCACGCACACTGCAGGCAAGGAGCCTTCCATGGCCCAGAGTAAGGGTCCTGCAATTCATTCTCACACTAAAAAACATCCCCAAATTCACTGTCACTTAAGCACAAAAGTTGTTTATAGCTAACACAATTGTGTGCCATGCTGTGGTACTGAAGGGTCAGAGTTCAAAGGTATATAGTATGGAAGGAGGAGAGGCGTGGAACAAGAAAAGCTTTTACTTATTTCTTTGAAGTAAACAAAGAAATAACCTGTGAAAACACTCTGATGTTCAAAAAAAAATGCAAAATGCCCCACTGAAGACATGCCTATGCAACCTCCACCCAATTTCCGTCTACAAAATCATTCTGAGAGCATTTCTTTCTACTACCACCCCATTCTGGTCTCCTCTCTCTGTCAAGAACTGGGCTTGCTCAGCACTGGGAACAGGTACAAAGGAGAACACAGAGGCAGTGGAGTAGGCAGCATCTGGTGTTCTTTGCCTTAATCACGTCCTTAACTTTCTGTGCATATACCTACCACAACATCATGTGAGCTCATGTCCCATGTGTGGAAGCAGCTGTGGGACGTTCAGCAGAAGCAGCACACTGCAACGGCCCTTAGGAAGCAGCACATGTCTTTGTGGACTCTACTGCCTTGAGGGCTGGCTAGTATGTGATGTTGGGAGAAAAGCATCCGAACTAGAAAGGGTAAGGATTGCTGTAAAAGACAGCACTTTTAAGTCATCTGTTTAATACCCAGCTCCTATTATCTACAGCTCTATAAGGAAGAAAATAGAAAACTTAGTCTTATTTTTAGAAAAAGGTGCAAGCTGGGAAAAGCAAAGTGATTTTCTCTACCAGCCAGTCCCGTGGCAGACTAAAAATAGAGAAAAAAAGTCTCAGTTCTCCATGCCCTACAATACTTTGCCTCTTCCCCTTTGCTAGCTTTTTTCAGAAAAGTCCTCCTGATAATGACAGTTATCAGACGATAACTGTCATTATCATCCCAAATACAGAACAACATACTTAAGGTGAGACCCCATCTGAAGTATTGCATGCAGCTCTGGAGCCCTCAGCACAGGAAAGACATGGACCTGTTGGAGCAGGTCCAGAGGAAGGCCACAAAAACGATCAGAGGGGTGGCACACCTCTCCTATGAGGACAGTCTGAGAGAGTTGGGATTGTTCTGCCTGGAGAAAAGAAGGCTGTGGAGAGACCTTATTGCAGCCTTTCAGTACTTAAAGGGGGCTTATAAGAAAGATGGGGACAGACTTTTTAGTAGAGCCTGTTGCAATAGGACAAGGAGTAATCGTTTTAAACTAAAAGGGCGTATATTTAGACTAGCTACAAGGAAGAAACTTTTTACAATGAGGGTGGTGAAACACTGGCACAAGTTGCCTAGAGAGGTGGTAGATGCCCTATCCCTGGAAACATTCAAGGTCAGGCTGGACAGGGCTCTGAGCAACCTGATCTAGTTGAAGATGTCCCTGCTCATTGCGGGGGGTAGGGGGGGAAGTTGGACTAGATGACCTTTAAAGGTCCCTTCCAACCCAAACTATTCTATGATTTTCCTGCCCCCAAACCCATATTTTTGAAGGTGGGGAGGGGAAGGAGGAACAGAGTTACGAGTTCATCTCTGAACCGAACCCAGTTTTCTGCTCAACTCAAAGCAGGGTTGCCCACATCCCAAGGAGATGTTCTCTGGCAATTTGTTCTGGGGAAAGGCACCTGCTCCCGCTCATGAACTCCCTCTCTCCACAGAATTCCTGGTGAAATTTGTGAAATGTTTCCCAAAATGTTTCATTGCAACTGGACTATTCACTTGAAAAATTCTCAATTCAATCTAAATGTGAAAAACCATCTGGCGATCAGATCAAGGTCAAGACTTCCTGTTGTGGCTTTTAGGAGGTTATTTGGGGTTTTTTTTTTGTTTCATTTTTTTGTTTGGTGGTTTTTTGTTGGTTTGTTTTGTTGTTTGTTTGGTTTTTTTTTTAAACAGTAGCCAACTCTGATACCTAGGGTTACCAGAGTTCAGCTTCAATTCATCCCTGAGCCTAGAGAGCAGGTACTGCCTATCAACAGTGTGGGTCCTCCCATTGGAAGGGCTGCAAGAGGAAGCACAGTCTGCAGCTCCTTGCTTGGGGAAGGTTCTATAGTAACACCAGGATGCAGCCACACGCTCCTTTGCTGAGCACAGCTGCAGAATCCAGCCCTTTCCTGGTGCCTGACAGAAAGGAGGAAGCACAGAAGCATGGATGAGCACAGGCTCACCCCAGATAGGATGGGGTGTACAAAGGAAGCACTTTGGGAGAAAGGGCTCATAATCACATGGCTTCTGTGGAAAGACAGGGGATAAGCAGGCACATTGGTACCTGGTGGCTTGAGGGAGGATGCCATATCAGACCTACTGCTGCTGCCAGATCCTCAAATAGTAACTACAGGACAAAGCGTCACGTTTCATCTCTGTTTCTCCCAATGCTGTAGCAGCTGGCCACAGAACAGCAACCCACCTCCTTGTAACTTGAAGGCTGGATTATTACCAGTCAGCACTGCCCCGACTAGTTTTTCAATACCAAGTGTGACACAAGGTATGTCCTCACACAGGGACTGAAGCCAAGTGTCCCACAAGATTCCTGCTGTCCACCACAAGAGCTTCAACCTACTCCACTCCTGAAGAACATGGCATTAACCACCTCCCCAGCCAGTGGCTGAGCTCTCAGAGTCAAGGGCTCACATTCCCAACACCTTCCCTCCAGCAGTCTGACAGCACCCCGATGCTGCAGTCTTCAGTGCATGCAGCACAGACAGCAGCACTTTGGCAGAGACTTGACACAGTCTCCCTCTGGTTTAGTAAGAAGCTTTTCTGCCTGGCTATTTTGAGGTTTTGTCCTATTTTTCTCCCTTTTCTGCTGAGCAGCAGGTTTGCTGCAGGTCTGGAGCTTCGTGGCTATCTTGTTCTACCAAATGTTACATCCTCTGTTGTTTGTCGCAGGTAAAGATTTTAAAGTAATTAGACATGACATCAAAACCCATACACACACACATGCATGCCTGGGGGCTGGCTGATGGAAACTGCCTGGAAGTCAATTTGACAGGCTTGACTCCATTCTGCTAAGGAGGAGTTTGCCCACAGCTCTAGGTGATTGCTAGTACCGCGTCATTTGCTGCTTCATCTCCTCCTCTGCCAATCCAAGTGAGATTACAGCTGAACTGGATCAATACACTATTCAGCAAACAACTCTACTTTTAAGGTGCAGTTTTGTTACAGAGACATGGATTCAGTGTGCAAGCCTCTCCAGCACTTACAAAAAGAGAAGCCAAACAAAAACCAATGTAGAAATTCTTGCCTAGCTGTACAGGCATGTGGAAACAGATCAGACGAGTAAGACTGCACCTACTCCATTAGGCGGGGTCTTTTCTGTCTGAAGTGCAATGATGGGGATTCAGGACTGGACCAAGATGCTACCTAGATGGGAAGAGGGCAATTGCTCCAGGACTGCATGATTGTCACCTGCGAATCTCACAGGCCAGCAGCAAGGGGAGAGGCCATAGCCCCCTTAAATCCACCTCTGCAAATTAAAATATCAAAATTATGATTCTTTGGCCTGAGAACAAAGCACTGTTGCAAAGGGGATCTCCATTCCTTGTCCCACCTGCAAAGAGTTTGCTTGCTCGCCAGAAACTAAGACTGCATTAGCCTTCCTCAGCCCACCCTTCCTGTCTAATGTACATTAATAAAAGCAAGGACTGAAAGGAAGTATTTTACACTTCAGGTCTTCATGCCTCAGTACAGATATGCTCCTTTCCCTCCAGTGGGTATTTAAGACAGGGACATTTAAGAATTAAACAAAGTATCCCTGCTTCCTTCTGTGAGATCTGCTATTGCTGGGGAAGGAAAGGGAGGGAAGGGTTTGGCTACTTTTCATCACCTCTCTGGACACTTTCAGGACACTGAAACCTGGTGGTGTTCCCTTTTGCCACAGAAAAATTTGTTTGGTTTGGTTGTAATGGCCCAACTCAAACTCTGCTGCAGTCACAGCTCTTCAATCCAAACTGTGTTTAACAATCTCAATGAAGGGGATTTTCTTATCTTCCTCTCAGGGTTCACCACCACAATTGTGCCAGCTGGAAAATGTCCCCAGATGGCATGTACAAGTACAGTAGCTTCAAAGAAGAAACATGGTAACAACAGTCTGGATTCCTGGGAGGCAGGGAGCGGAAAGAGGTCTAACCCTTGAAAGGCAACTGTCCCATTTTAAAGAGGACAAAGCAAACTGCTTCTGGTGTGGCCAAAGATGCTGAAATTTGCTTTGAACCACAGATGAGAACTTCTCTTCATTTTAGGGTAGGTTCCTACAGTCTTTGTAACACCACAGGATTCTCCTTTAGAAAAGAACATATAAAGGCGGCCCAGAAATTCTCCTTCAGAGGTTTGGGTAAAGTAAAATTTAAGGAGCCAGCACCAGCAGAACTGGATTTATCTACTGGCAACCCAGCAGTTCAAGTATTTCAATGTCCCTGTACTCATTCAAGCTGCATTTGGGATACAGCCCAATAGCATTAGCACTAGGGAAAAATTAGTGAAGAACTGTACCTGCACAGAGCAGTACAGCTTTGCACAAACTGCACAGGTACCAGAAGGTGCACCGGGTCTATAAAGAAGTGGATTCCTTCTGTGTACCTACAGCCTTCTAAAGGCAACCACCATTGTGGCATCCAGGCAAAGGAATCAACTAGTTAAGAAAAATATGCTCTGAAATAAGGCAGGAATGCTTGTCATCTTACAAATTAGGATTTCATTGTCCATGTAGCCACCAATTCTAATCTGGCCGCAACAGTCATAAGTCTTTAAAAGATTCCTGTTCAGAACAGCATTTTGCCTCATTCACCAGCAGTCATCTCCTAAATCTGCCTCTCTCAATTCATTCCAGCACCCCACTGACCAAAACCTTCCACTTTAAAGAGGAAAGAAAGAGCAAGGCAACATCATGCCTGGTAAAGTTACGCAATGTTTATCCTAAATGTTATTCTTCCGTTGTGGGTTATATGCAGCTTAAGGTAAAGGGAAATTGTTCTAAGCTGATAATTTATTATGTTGTGCAGTAATCTATCTATATCATGATGGAAAATGATGACTAAAACTTTCCAAGAGACTCCACATGTGGATGGGCTGGAAACCACTTAGCCTTACAGCCTATCTACCAGAACTGGAAAGAGGTATTTGGGAGCAAACCAGCAACCACTTCTGGAAAAGAAAAATCCCCACTCTTTCAACTTCCAGTGGGATTTACCACTCAACTGTGCGAAACAGCTCCACACGTGCTAAGCAGACTCCTGGCTGGATTAAAACCAATTCACTCATTTCCCGCTGTGCTCCTCCCCTTCCTCCCTTTGCTGTGACACAGACCGTGGTCACTGCCCTGCCTGCACAGGACCTGACACTTACCTCCCTGGGTCTGTGGACAAGGAGCCAGGAGGGATATGACTCAGAAGGGCTGACAGAGTTAAGAGGCTTCCACGCAGTACTGCAAACCAGCCAAGGACAAGGGGTGGAACAGCAAAATGAGAAGAGGAGCCTGTGGCTTGACTCTGCTGCAGCACAGGTTGGCACACGAGAGGCTGCTGCACTGACATCCAACACGCACAGCACAGTAGCAGTAAAATAAAATTTGATCCAGACAGCTGTGCAGTTTTCTGAGTTTGAACACATCATACCGCTATTTACTTCTGAATATTAGTTGTCCTATCTCAAAAAAATCTCAAGGTGATAAAACTGAAGCAAGAACAAGTCTAGCTCTTCAACAAGATCTTATGGCAAAAAGCAGCAGGAGAAAAGACTTAATATCTTCATCTTAATTTTGATCATATAGCTCCTTCTTTTATTGCCTCTCCCCTTCTATGTACAAACAAGGGTGGTTCATTCTGAAATGGTACAGAATATGGGGGCATCCAAATCATTTGTTCACCAAATGCACTGTGCACACACAGAGCTAGCCAGGAGGCTGTGTCTGTACTGGCTACAGTAACTTTTGTGAGAAACCCAGAGAAACTTATTTCACTATATCTCAGAGAGGATTTGCTATATTAAACCCATGTCTGCCTTTAGCAGGAGTTGCTATATGTAAAGAGCTATACTAGAGAGCTGAAGGGAAGGGAAGAGTATGCAAGTTGAGACTGATCAACTCATTACTTGTGTTACATATCAAATACCAATTTCCCCAGCAAGGAACACTAATGTGAAAAATCCCTGACTTCTATTAGAGTGACTGGGAATTGATGAGCAGAGCTACAGAGATGCTTAAGCTTCCCAGAACATAACTGAATAGTGTTTCAAATACATTGCACATGGAACAGCACAAAGCACCACTTTCCTGCTCCTACAGAAGAAAAAGCACAGGCTGCTCCCTCAAGCAGGCAAGTGCCTCACAAAGACAAGGTTCCCAATGAGCTATCATGACCAACTGACAGCCAAAGAAAGAAGAATACAGAGAAGCAAAATAAATCAGTCAGTCACACCAACCTACAAGGCTTAAAAAACAACAGTAAACACAACCCCAAAACAGAGAAGCTGACTCAAGCTATCTGAGCAGCTGGTCTAGANCACAGAAATTGCCCAGATTCTGAGGGCAGACTGGGATTTCAGACCCAAAAAAAAACCCCAAAATAAACACACTCTGCTTCTTTTTTAATGCTAGTCATCCTCAGAGGATTTTCTTAGCTTTGTTTCCCTTCTTGTTTCTAGGAAACAGAACCTCAACTAGCTACTACAAAAAAAGGGAATAAACCAAAATGAGAGAAGGGCAGGGAAAAAGCAAAAGAAAAAAAAATGAAAAGAAAGGAGGACAGCGTATTGGTCCTGCCACAAGAAGTAAAAAATTCAGTACATTTCTGTCCCACTCACTCCTCCCACAAGACCAATTTTGTTGCTTGCTGCATAACCCCAACAGAGATCAAATTAAGCAACTTTGGGTTTATTTCACTTGCCAGCTTAAATAGGCAAGTGCAAACAGCACTTGTAAGACCTTCAGAGAAGATGTAATTTCCTCTCCTGTGTTATCTTGTCTCCCAAGACAACAGCTTTATATGAAAGTGGTGGCCTAGAATATCTGCAGCACTTGGTGCCTCTAGCCTTTACGGCAGACCCGAAGAAAAAGCCTCCAATAACAGAAGCATCCTACCAAAACAATACCAGGGTCAGCAAAGCTGCTGTCACACACTGCCAGAGTGAAAGCCTCATTAGGGTCAAAGAAGAGAAAGGATAAAAGGTTCAAAAGACAGTGAGAAGGAAAGAAAGTAATAATGTAACACTCAGCTCTTTGGCACCACTGTGGAGTTGGAACAAGCTTGAGTTACATTGGGAACCGCGTCTTTCAGAAGATTCAGAAACTTCTGAGGAGATTCAGAAACTCCAGGAAAGAGAAAATCCAGAAAAACAATTACTTTGGGCAAACCAGAAACCAGAGTTAAGATTCTGCTCAAAGAACACCAAAGCTTCTCATGCATAAGTCCTCACTCACATACACATTTGTATACCTGGTATGGATGAAGTCAGGATGCCTGGGGCACCTGTTTTGATCTCAACCAAATTAATCTAGGTATGTTGAAAGTGTTCTTAGGAAAACACAGAGTTGTTACATAAATTCAGCTTTTAGGGGTAGGACAGACTAGAGGAGCAAAGCATCTACATGTCAGGATTGCAAAACCTCAGTAGATGAGCAGAGGGCTGAGGAAATCACTGGACTACCTGGAGCACAGCTAAGATGACCAAGTTGCATGGACAAGTCATGAACCAACTGTGTATGAGCCATACCCAGTTTGCTACATCAGCTTCATGTAAGAAGCTTCCAACGTCCAGTAATTTCAAACAAATAGAAACAAACCAAACAAAATAAAGCCAATCTATCAGAAATGCCAGGATTCTTGCAAATCAAGAGAAATTCACTGAAAATCAGAATGGGGAAAAAACCCAAACAAACCCCACCAACAACAACCTGAACTTGCATCAACTTAGTAAGGTCTGCACCAGTACCCTTGTCACGTTTTGACTCCTTAACTAATGCTAGTTTTGTTAGAGATTGTCTTGACTGCAGCAAATCACAACTGCATCACAAAACAGGCCAGCTGTGGCACAAAAGCAGCAAGTCGTACAAGCCATTAAACTGTTACAACACACATCTGGTATATTCCATAGGTTTCCTGCCCAGGCCATGAGATGCTACCACCACCAAGTAAGAACAGGAATTCCCCTGTAAAGCCCTAAGGAACCACATAACCTTTTAATTACCCAAAAGAATCCCCAGGTGTCTTCATGCTTGATTAAATCAATGTTAGGTATGCACAAGCTCATCAGAGGACATTGCTATTAACAAAACTAATCTATCTTTAGCTATGCAAAAGCCCAAAATATCTGTTTACTGCACTTGTTTTCTTCTCTCTCTCCTTGCCCTCTTCAAGCGTGAACATACTCAGTGCCAGAAAAGATGCAGAGGAAGAGGCAACACACACTGGAATATATCTGCCTGGTTCCAAAGGATTCTGTCAAGAGCAGATGTGGATCTCAAATTGTCTGCAGTTTAACAGACTGCCCACTGACAGAAAAAGAAGGAATGAGCAGAAATTAAAACATGTGAAATTCCATTTGAACACAAAGGAAAAAGAAAAGAAAAAAAAAAACCAAACACCCAACTTTTTTTTACTTGTTTTTGTTGTTACAGTGAAAGTAGTCAAACACTGGAACATGCCGCCCAGAGAGGCTGTGGATTCTTCATCAAGCTGCCTAGCCATGGTCCTGGGCAACCTGCTATAAGTGACCCTGCTTGAGCATGGAGGTTGGTCTAGGTGATCTCAGGAGGTTCCTCCCAACCACAACGATTCTGTGAACTAGGATATTGCCAGGATGTGCAAAAATTTCTAGCCAGTTTTAGTGACCCCATCTCTCATTTTGGCCATAAACACCAAATCCTTAAGTGTTGTTAGCTTGTTTCTCGTACACTTGAAAATGTCACGTATAATTGTCGTGGAAGTTCCTTTCTTCTAATTCCAGCTTTCAGTTCTTAAGAGTCTGCCTATGCAACGCCACTTGGAGATACTGCCCTTCCTCTTCTCCTTTAGCTTGCTGACCAGCAGAATAAACTAGCTTGGAGGAAAAGCTAAGTTCATACAGACTTCTGCAACCCAGCCAGCTGGTGCCTGCTCACATACTGCTACATTAGGCCATGAAGGCTTTTCCTGAAGAGTCACTCTTCTGTCTTCCCAATCTATTCCCACTACAGTATCATACCTTTTCTTCTAAGTCACAGATCTACCCCACCCCACCTCACCTCAACAGCCACACTTCCACTGGCAGGGTAAAATGTTTGTCCTCCCCAGCTTTTCAAAATGCCATCTATTATGAGACCTCTACCTGCCTCTTTCAGAGTCCCTTTAAAAATTTTCAGGGGCTTCGTTCTTTCAGACAAGTCCCATCCCACAGATCAGCAACAATAACACATTCTGCTCCTCCATGGACATATGCCCTTTGGGTGAACTCTACGTTCAGCAAGGTCAGGATCTGGCCCCAGATGTCTATGATTTTGCTAAACATGCAACTCAAAGCCACCTCTCCAGCCCTCAGCTATCTCCCTCTAGGTAGCTCTTTTGCTATCCATCAAAGTCTCCTTCTGGATATCTCTATTTGAACTTAGACCATGGTTGATAGATGTGTTGCACTCCAGAGAGCCCACATGCAAGGGGCTGTCAGCCTGAAATCTTTCTCTGCATTTGGATGAGGAACATGGTAAGTCATAAATTGCAGGGCATATACAAGAAGGCTTTTGTCAATTCATTGAAAGCATCACCTGCTCCATTAGGTACTCCCTGGCTTGAGCATCACATGGAGTTACATGCAAGTTCACCACACTACAGAGCATAGTTAAAAAGCCCACAATTTAACACCCAGCTTAGAGAAAGAAGAGGGAGAAGGATTCCATTAAAAGGGATCCCATTAAAACTTGACAGGTAAAATGCAATCCCTCTCCCTTGCCAATTACACTGGCAATGCTGAGTCTCATCAATCTCCGACGTTAAAAGACTAAAGAATGGTAAATAGCCTCCCTACAGAAGACCGTAGTGGAAACACCCTGAATCTTTATGTTGATACATCAGTCCTGCTTTATCTTAGCTTTGAAGAATGTGGTTGTGACTCACCCTGCTGGATAAGCAACGAGGCCAGTTCTGGGGTCGCAGGCTAATCCTCTGCCTCCCGACACAGTTATCCCCAACACCTTCTCCAAAGTCACCTAGTGCATATGAAAAAGAAAACAAGTAGTATTATGAAACATGAGTGCAGTTCAAATGGACCCATACACAGATGCTGATGGTCTGGTTCACACTGGCACTGAGAAGAATCATCGCTCCTAAAAATTCACTGACAAGCACCCGGGTACAGAAACAACCCTACTCAGTTTTCAACATAGGCACAGTAAAATACTGCTGAGGTACAGAGAAGGAGTTACCAATCCACTGATTACTTTGTCTATGCCAGGGCATTGCAAAGACAAAGGACTGCAAGTATGAGATAGTACTGGTGAGAAGTTGGGATGCACGTTCAGTGCTCACTGATTCCCATCCTCCCAGCAAGAGCAGTAAACCACTTTCTCCAGAGCTCATCCCAAAAATTGTTTCCAGGTTGACCCGTTCTCTTTATCTCCTCCATCCAGTAGTAGGTAGTTCCGCCTGGTCCCAGCCCCGTATTGCTAGGAACTGAATAGTCAATTTTTCCCACAGTGTTTGAACTGGAAATCACATCCAGACCAGGGCATCCGTCCCCAGAAATCTCAAGAGACAGAACAGCTTATATGGCTGGGCTCACAAGCCCAAATACCAATCACCCATGCAAGAGACAGTAATCCAAAATGCTTTCTTTCCCCCCAGAGCAAAGATCTCAACTATTTTTAGGAAAAGAAAAGAAAAGCAACGGGAAAAGCTACTTGGAGGGTACAAAGATTCACAGCCAGACCTCTGTGGCAAGAAGCTGGGTAAAGCAAAAACGAAAGGGGAAAGGAGGGGAACAGACAGACATGACACAATATTTTGGGGAGCACTCCCTGGCAGAGAAAGCATCAGAATTTAGTAATAACCCCAAAGCAAAATGTTGCAGTGGGATTACACTGCACAAAATCTGGTCTGCAGCATGAAAGGGCTCAAGCTCTGAGCACAAACCAGTTCTCAGCCCTGGGGTTGTTTTGACCGACACAAAATTATTCTCTTTCCTTTACATTTGCACAGCTTGATTTTATTTATTATATATTTGATGCATACATTCCTCCTCAGCATTGCTGTCCCTGCCAAACTCATGGATTTGACTGGGTCACAGTCTTCTGGTTTTAATTATCATCATCTAAGTTATATTTGGCTAAGGCCTTAAGGACATGGACGCGGCATAAGAAGTTACTATTATAAGTTACTATTATAAGAAGTTACTAGTAATAATTACTACTATCTTTAATACCTGCCCTGAAGATGAACATCTTGTATTTATACCAACATGGTGCGCAAAAGGCAGGAGCAGGGCAGGTTCCCCGCGCCACCCTGACCACACAGCTTATCAGACCTGAGGAGTTCGGCTGTACAGTGAAGAAACGAGGTCTCACTGAGCTCAGGGCCCAAGTTACTAGAGACGGTGACAGAAGTAACCCCCCACAAAGAACCACCTTACTTCAACAGGTAAAGCAGGGCTGAGGTTCCACCACTTACAGTGAGCCATCCATGCTTTAGCTAGTTGAAATGTGACCTGCCTTCAAACCAGTGATGTGGGAAGTAGAAGATTTCATATCCCAGTCTCTGGAACAACTTGGTCTTTTTTTTCCCTTTTAGTAATAATATACCCCAGATACTTTGAGACAGTATGGGAGAACACCAAATTGTCCCCTTCCCTTGCAAAATTAGTATCTCTGGAAACATGGCTTTTACTGAACTCCGCTGGATTTTTGTTTAGTATAAGAACATACAATTAAAAATCCATTTACAAATCCATTGGTAAAGAAAGGAAATAGTTTTGTTCCAGCTTAATGTTGGAACAAAAACATTGTGGGGGGAAAAGGCTAGGAGGATATCTACTCTTTCAGGCTTGTTAACAATACTTCACAACACAGTTATTTTTAAAGCAGCCTCACAAATGCACAGAAAGAAGAACCTGATGCTTCTACTGCTGAGATGCCAGCTCATATCAGCAGTTCCAAACCCATCAAACTAGGAGATTTAAATTCCTGCAGAAACCACATTCTTGACAGGGAAGGAGGAAGTGGAAGAGATGTGCCATTCAAGTGCTCCAATCTAGATAAGGCACCAATTACTTGATGCTGTCAGCAAACATCAATTTAGCAATGCTGTGCTTACACTGCTCAGCACAGGCTTTAGCTCAGGCTGGCTGTAATTGCAACTATCCTAAAAAGGCACTACTTGACCTTGGCTATGCAGCTATTCAGCAACAATTCAGTAACCTACTTTCACCAACAAGTACATTTTTGCTCTGTGGGGATGCACAGCAAGTCTTTCAGCGTGCAGTCTTTCGCCACAGCTGAGCTGATCCTACAGCTGCCTGCTCTGGAGGGGACAGTTCCTTTCTTCCTCACCACACTCATCCCAATGACACCCTCCCCCCATTTCCCTTGTGCCAGCACTGGCATGGCAACTACCTGCCCATCAGGGCAGCAGAAAACTATGTTGTAGGTTTTGTTTGTTTGTTTATTTGCCAGCCTGGGGAAGCCACAGGGAGCTCAAAGCCAGGTAAAAGAAAAACTGTCCCCTTTCACTGGCAACTACATCAATCCACCTGTACCTCTAAAACCTACCCTGTACTTGGTGGTGTGGAAAAATCTGCCCCCTCCTAGTCTTTAAGAAGGAGAGAAACTGAACAAGAGCACTGACTGATTCATCTTGGCACTCGCCCCACCAACAACAAAATTTCACATTTGCTCCAGCTTCCTCTTTCACTCTAGAGTCTGTGAAGGCCCCGTGCTACTCTGCCAATAGACTATTTGTGGCAATGCTAGGAGGTGGAAAGTCTACCTTTCCCCAATGGTCAGCACACAGCTTGGCACAAAAGGAGTATCTCAGCCTTCAGGTCCAAATATTCTACTGTCAGTGAGCACCTTCTGGCCTCCAACAGATCGCTTGTTCCATTGGAAGAAGGCAATAACTATAAAGGCCATACCACTGGTATTGATACACCTAGTGCCACAGAAACAGATACCTGTGTCCAGAGACTCATAACTAACTTTCTGAAAAAGACTCCCCCTCTTTTGCTCCTAGTCTTAGCTTTGAAACCTTCCTAATGTAAAGAATCTGAAAGGCAACCCCATGAGCCTACCCAATGGATGTTCTTACAACACCTACACATGATAACCCTTGAGTATTAAGAACAACTTGCTTCAAAAAGCAGTACACGCGAATTTAAAATTTGGTCTTCCAACACTTGTGAGCTCCGCTGCTGCCACCCTGCCCACAATACACCACAGCATTATCCCCATGACCAACCTCCAGACTAGGTGACATAAAAGCAAGAGATAGTCACTTGTCACAAAACTTGACAGAAGAATGAAAAAGATTTCAGAGACAAAAAACAACAGGCATCAATGCTGTATAAATTGGATTCCTCTCAACTTGCCAGCTAAAACAAATAAATTATTAATATAGTTAATTAAGGCAAGCGTACACCAACTGTAACTTCCTAATCTGGAATTAAGATTTGTCAGCAAGAGCAAATTTGCCAATACAGGTCTGCCATTATCCCACCTCTGAAGTTACAATTTACAACAAGGTAGGAACCCTCTTCCTCATGTGGCAAGTGCAGTCTCCCAGTCCTACAGAGCCATAACCACTGCCATTCATACAAGTCTCCCAGGTGGTACTTCAGCACATCCAAATCAGAAATAAATTCCTTGATGCATCTTTTCAAGTCTGATCTGAGCTAACCACCAGACCTGGAGAGTTCCCCTGCAGATCTGAAACACCATGTTCCTTACCGATAGCTCTCACTTTGGCCCCATTTGTTTCCCACAGTCATCAGACATGTCACTGTTTGCTCAGGCCTTTACAGGCAATCAATGGGCCACCTCATCACTCTCATCCAAGCCTGGAAACAACTGCAAGATTAAACCTGTCATTTTGTGCACCTAAATTAGAGGCGCAGAGAGAAGGCTGGCTATCCACATTTGTTACTTCATCTCGAGGCTTCTATTAATAGTATTTGGCACTTTCAGTCAAAGTTCTCTCTGTGATTTGCAAGTGTTATCGAATCAATCCACAAGCAATGTACTTCTGCAGCTCACTTTGCACTGCCACTATGCTACCTGTAACCACTCCATCTCCATTCCTTTAAAGTCAACTTTTTATCAAATTTGAAGGCTCAAGACACACCCTTAGGCACCAAAACCAGGATCAGCTGTGCAGCTAACACCTGTCTTGCAAAACCTGATATTCACCCGTTTTACAAGTGTAAATCTAAATTTGGCTGCTTGGAGTTGCACAAACATCTCAAGAAATTTTAGTGCTTAAGTAGATCCCTCACTCTGTTCCTTCCATGCCAGATCCCAAGGTCACCAGATAGTTCCTACACCTGGTAGGACCAGACCAGCAGAGTCCTGAATTGCAGGACTGGAGGTACTGACAAGTATTCATGGCAGCCAGGCCTTCCAAGGGAGAGAGGACTTGCTAGAGCCCAATCCCACCTGGAAGTCAAAGGGCACATCTGAGAGCAGCCCTTGCTTCCCTCGGGCACGGTCCCACACAGCACAAGGGAAAAGTCCATACTTGTGTGACAAAGCCATGCCACCTCTGCCTTACTACTGAAGTGCAGATAATCCTTTCAGAAAGCCTGGTCTAAACAGTCCTGGCCAGCCTTGTCTGTCTTTTTGGGAAACAAGATGCATGACCAGCTGCTCCCAGCTCTCAGAGAGCGAATTTCGTACTTGCATGAGCTTTTTCTGTTGTTTTGAGGAAGTTACCACAAGCAATTGTTTCCACATGCTAAAAGGACAACACAGATATCCTTGAAGGATCAGCCCACCTTCATCCCCCTACAAACACTCTCCCTCCTTCCCATTGTTTGCATCCCTTTGGGACCATCTACGCTGCAAAGCCACACAGGAGGTACAGCAGGCAAACACTGTGACCTGCACATCTAGGCAGCTCACTGTTAGAAAATGATAGTAAACACACCCAGCACAGTAATAATCTCCACCAAACTAGGTGCCAAAGGGGACAGCCTAGCTCACAGTGACAGTCCTGCCTGACCTGTGCTCACAGGCGCTCTCCCTCCAGCTGCAGTGTTTTACTACTGGGCAACTGCTGCTGGGTAGGAGCTCCTGTGTCTATGCCTGCTTGCCCTCCAGCAGGCTTCTGCAGCCCCACTTCACCTTAAAGAAAGAATGGAAAAGAACATTTCAAGGGAAAGCTATTTTTAACACCAGGCATCCCTCAAAGAGTTTCAACTGTAGGCCAAGTGATGCTACTCACCCCATCACCCTCACCAGGCCAGCAAAAGACTAAGCAGGACTTTAGTGTTTCAGTCCCTCTTCCAATACTCATATGTTCAAGAAATTGAGAGTTTTCTGACTCAATCACCTCACCTCCTGCCTTCTAATACTATCCACTTTCTCTTCTGGGCCCAAAAACTCATCATTCTCTATAAACACAATTTATTTAAGTATGGAAATAAAGAAGCAAAGCATTTCAGAGGATACATGCAACTCTCTAATGCTCAAAAAGACTACCAAGGAGACAAAACTGGTGTTACTGTACAGGGCTGCCCATA
This sequence comes from Scopus umbretta, assembly GCA_013400535.1. Classification (NCBI taxonomy): domain Eukaryota; kingdom Metazoa; phylum Chordata; class Aves; order Pelecaniformes; family Scopidae; genus Scopus; species Scopus umbretta. The sequence continues at coordinate 31,038 of VZTL01077281.1, read as the reverse complement.
TGTCCCAGTACCTACAGCATTAGGCAGGAGGCTAAAGCCAAGGAAAACCATGTCCAGCAGGCAGATGTGTCTGTTCCAGACTTCATGAGATTGGCCATCTTGGATCAAACAGTATCTAGCCCTGGTTCCTGTTTCTATTTGCAGCCATATGTGGAGATGAAAAGTCAGGAAGAACAGTATCATAAACAAATGTATGGATAAAGTTTAAGACAGGGAAAGCAAATTTGATTCTTTCTCACCTCCTGTCAGTCTCCCAGACTCAAAATAGATATTCCCAGTTTTTAATCTATTTTAGTAGAGTTCTCTACCATGAACTTATCCACTATGTCTTTAAAAGCTTGGCTTTCACAACATCTTTTGGCAAGGAACTCCACCAGTCTGGTACATGTTGCAAGAAGAACCATAATTCATTGTTTGTTTTAAATCCAACTTCTATTAGTTCCATTTGATGTGCCTTAGCTCTTGTACAGGAAGAGTGAATAGTCAATCCCCATCTACCATCTTTAGGCAGCTCATGATTTTGTAAGGGTGATAGCATAGCTCCCTAAGTCATCTGTTTTCTAAGTACAAAAGTCTTCACTTAGTTTATGGCTCTCCTGAAAGCCATTTCATATTTTTGATCAGCGCTGATGCTCTTCTGTGAGCCACCTTCCAAGTCCACCATATCCTTCCTGAGATGAAAGGGGAAACACCAAGACTACATACAGCTTTCAAGGTGTGGTCACAGCAAGTGTTTACAGAGCAGAATAATATAGTCTTCTGTTTTGTTCTCCATTCTTTTTTCCCATTAATACCTTACACTCAATCTGCGTTTCTGACATCTAAGATCATTTACAGACAGCAGTGAAGAGGTCACCCTGCTCAACAGTCACAGATAAGAACTCCTGCTTTGCACTTGGAAGCTCACCCCCCTTTCTCTCCTCTCTGCTCCCTTATGGAAACGGAAATCCTAATCTTGAATCAACAGTTTGATTTCAACTTCCCCCTTCCTCTCCATGCCTTTGTGAGCACTTATTCATGAACAAGAGCATCCTCAGAGGGAGTTCTTGCAGCACAATTATTCTATTCCACTCCAGAATGGCTACTTCAATAAATGTCCACATGCAGACAAGTTCTATTTTAAAAGCCTTCCCATGGGCCTGCGTATAATGCAGTTAATGTTTGAATCCATTTCATTAACTAGCGGCATTGAGTCAGCATGGAAAGACAACATCCATCAGAGTTCATCTTTCATTCACTGCACAATGTGCCTGCCCTCATCCCTCTCCTGCCTGAATGTGGGCATATTAATAATGTATGTGCAAAGGCATGCATTCCCAAGAAAGTGGTGGACACAGAAATCCCAGTCATACATAACCCATGAGGGTTCCTTTGGAAAGCCTTCTCTAGCATATCAAGTAATCAGTTACCATCTTGTCTGAGGATTGGCTACATAATCATCTGTTCTTTTGCCTTTAAAAAAAAATGCTTTTACGGCTCACCTTGAGACCCCAATACTCTTCATTCCTGACAATATACTGACATAGGGAGCTCCAAAATCAGGCCCAAGTTTTGCAACAGCACTGCGCTTTTCACATCCGTCTCCCTATATTTTGCTCCCAGAGTTTTCAGCACTGCTGTGCACACTCCAATGTACTTCAACACAGCAAAGTCATATCAGTGCACTCTGGCATCCAGTACGTGAAAATGCATCGTAGCTGTACATTGTCAGTGTCAGCATTTAAGAAACAGCTATTTCTTACATAAGTGAAATTCAATACAGAGAGCCAAATCTCACAGCTGGCCCTGTTTGTACATCTCTCCTGCCGCCCCTGAGCCCCACCGCAAAAAAAGCACGTTCAACCTCCAGGGACCAGCGCACACGTTGTAGGCTCTAATCCACCGTCTGAACATGCTGTCTGATCTCCTGTTACTGCTGCAGAAAAATAAAGGCTTGAAGTTTTACGTTTAGCTCTGCTGTGCTTCTTTTGGCACATTAAACACAGAACACTAATTACAGTATACTATTCTACTTAAGGGGCTGTCAGCATTTCCACTGCAAAGCCTTCATTTCAGGGCTTTATAGCACAGCTGTGAAATATTAATTTTTGCACTTGAGCTTGACATGCAAAGGTCTGGCTTTGGCTCAGGTTCCTCTGCCTGTTTGTTTTTTTCGGGAGTTGGGGTTTTTGTTGTTGGTCTGGCAGGGGGAGGGCTGAAGATGGGTGGATGGAATTAACTGCAGGGGATGTTTGACTTACAAGAGCACACAAACGACAAAACCACCCAGTCTCACAGTTGGTTTCTGTTCCTCACCTACCTAATGCCTCCCCCTAATTTTTTTTAAAAGGCTTTTCTAGCCTTCCTTTCCAGCCTGAGCCTTCTGTTCCACAGCACGCAGAGCAAGCAAAGAGTACTGTCTTGACAAGCCTGGAGACTGAAAATATTCCACCTGCAAAAGCAATGGTAGTAAGGTGAGCTCCAACACATGACCAATGCAGGGCACCTCTGATTTGACAGAGCAGTCTCCATGTCTCTTGCAGCGTTTCACAAGCCTTGCTCACTGCCACCATTGCCAATTATACCAATTGCCTAACTGATCCTCTAGGAATTACTCCAAGACCATCAAACTGGTTTCATGCAATCCACCACACAGACTTGTTGCAATATTTCAAGGGGTTGCCAGCCAATGCTCAATTTGAAACAGCATTCATGAGGTGAAAGGATTCAGAGCTACGTCTGACTACTGAACAGATCCTCACATTTTAATCAATTTTAAAACAAAACAAATAACCCACCTGACCAGAATATCATCATCTGCAACAAGCAGTTGCCAATTCTGGGCGATTGGATTTCAAGATAATCACTTTAAAAACATCAGGGAACAATCTCCCACAACACAAATTATGACTGACGCACCTTGGCACCAGAGTGGCAAGGGTAGAAACCAAGTTGTCCAAAGGTTTTGGATCACCAAGTTATGGGAAGCATTACATTACATTCATAAACCTGCATAGAAGTGGAAGGCAGTAGTTCTAATGGAAATGCTGAGCCCCTGCTCTAATGGGTCTGCCAGGTGTCACTACAATGGTTGTGCAGAGGTTTGCACACACATTTATTAAAAATGATCCAGGCGGTTGAGAGAACAGGGAACAAAACAGGAATGGAGATGGAAGAAAGGGAATGTGAGCAACTCGCAGTCCCTGCAGGCTGTCTTTCCACACGCGCCTGCACACAGCATGCGTGCGTTTGTCCATCTCTCCACACAGCCTCTCTTGACTGCTCTCCCCTCCTGGCCTCCCCACGTGCTTTCAGTCCAATTCCAGCTGTCAGGACTGCATTCCTGTCCCGTCAGCCCCAGCTGTCAGGGGCTACGTGCTGAATCTGCACTCTGCTGCCTTCTCCATGCACCTGGAGTAAGGCAGTCCCAGGGAGGCCATAAATACCGTTGCATGTCCCCAGGGAAGTGGGTGGGTGGGAGGCTATTAAAAGCACCTCTACCAGGAACCTGTAGTGAGGGAACTCAAAACTGACAGCAGTGCACATCTGCAAGTGTCCCTGTGGCCTGCAAAAGAGGATACACAGAGGGTTAATGTCCTATCAGGTTCTGCAGCATGATCTAGCCATCGTTAAATAATTTACCTTCTGTTTCTTCAGTTAACATCAACCTTATCCCCCAACTTTCTCTTCCCCACCCCCACACCAAGGTCCAGTTTCTTCTAAAATATTACAGGGATAAAGAAAGACATATGTAACCTTGGCTACAAACATGGCAAGTAGCAACTTCTCCTCCTTCACCCATTCAGCCATCATTCTCACCATAAAAGCGGCTGAGTCAGATTTTCATGAGATTTCACAAAACCTTCAGAATATCTCAGCTTCAGAGATACAAATGTGGTGAAGGGACAAGGGGTGGAGTATGCGTAAATTGTCCACCTTTGCCGGTGTTGTGATGATGCTATTTTGACTTTGGTGTGGGGAATTCTTTTTGTTGATCTAAACAAAGTTTGTGAAGATTGTGTGATGAATGTATACTTTAAAAAAGAAAAAGTGACATCAAACAGGCTAGAGGTTTGCTAGCACATAAAGAGTCAATCCTGATTTATTCCAGAGTAAGCATCTGCACATGGAGTCAATCGGACCAGCTCCACGGGCAGGCAAGCCCTATGGGACACAACAGAGAGATGCATCCTGTGTGGGCAGGATTCAAAGAAGCCATTCCTTGAGCTCTCAGGACCTGGAACTGTGCAGGATCACTTCACAAGGAACAGGTTTTTCCAATTTGCAAACGTGCATTAGTTTTTCATAAGGAAAGAGAGCAGGCGAGATACCAGACTTTACGTAGGGGGTGCTTTTGCCCTCCCACATAGGCAATTTGTCAAGTGATTCCTTCTTTGTAGTAGAATAAGGAACTAATTCACTTTCCCCTGGACAGAGAACTATATGTAAGAGGATTAAGTACAAGCAAGGACTTGCAGCCTTCCCCCATCGATCTGTCCCAACAGTGGAGATGAAGGGAGGCAACTTCTGACTCTCTGGCAGTGTCATTCATCAGTCTCCTCCAAATCCATGCACAGGGCCTGAATATAGGCAAAGAAAGTGCTTCAGTGAGAAGTAGTAAAAAAAAAAAAAAAAGTAAATACAGCTCCCTTGGGCAGTATTTCAGTTACTCATATAAGGGTTTGAAATCAAGCAGGAACAAACGGTTCTCTCAGCGTAAGGGTCACTGTTTATCATTGTTAATCATCACTGCCCAGATAGGACAGACTCTTTCCCCTCTGTTTCACCCAGACTTTAGCACTTTAGCACTCATGAGAAGCAAGAGACAAGAACAAGGGAAAGAGCCAAACAGAGATGTGGGCATGGGCTGGCAACGCTGCTCCCTCTGCAGCTCTGCCAAAGTCCCTCCCCACAGCCCCAGCCCCGAGCTGGGCCTGCTCCTAAATACAAACAGCCAACGGTTAAAACTCCACAGCTTCGTGTCAGAGATGGGCATCCACTGCAAGGAAACCGTGGCTGCTCCGCATAACTCCTAACTCCACAGAAGTCAAAAACACAGGCCATAACACGGCGTTTCTAATACCAATATCGCCATGGCAAAGAGCTGCGTCCTAAATCACCTCCTGCTGAACTCTATAAACAACACATACGTTCAAACTAAACTTGGACACGGGGAAGACAGACAGAAAGAGAAGGTGCAAAAAGCCTTCCCCACAGTTAACCCTGCTGAGGGCAGCCAGAGAAGGAAAGCCACATCTCAGTGCTTCAAAAAAAGCACCACATTACAGCCCCCTTCCCCTTCATTTCTTCCCACTGGGGCTTACTTTTGGTATAAACGGATCAGTGCCCTGTTTGACAAGGCTTGGGGGGGAATGTGGTGGTCGAACTTGAGCCCAAGAGTAGACACACACAAGCTAGAGCTATGCAGGGTAAAGAAAAGCCTTTTGATCAGTCTGCCTGATGTGACACTCATAATTCATTTGTGATTTCTTTATTCACACATAACGCCCCATGCCAAATCAATCTATTTTTATCCTTCACCACTGATTTGCAGAGCAGTTCTTTCCTAAAAGTCATCAACTGCCACTTCTAAATTGTGTCTCTAGATCTCATCCCTACCTACACAGTCTCACTGCCATGAAGGCAAGCATGCAGTGTTTTTGGAGAAGGGAACAGTTGTAAGTAGTGTATTTAAGTCCTCAGGAAAGATTTCAAGAGACTCTCTGTATGTAAAAGCCTCACTTTTTTATGCCCAGATTCCTTACACAGAGCAGGTATCTGTCCCCTCCATAGGAGGTCAGAGAGCTCACCTATTCCAGTGCCTGAAGGCTCCTGCCTGAACCACTCCAGGACTAGACACCTTGTCCTCCCACACCTGCATCTCCCTAAGACTGCAGTGATGCTATGGGGGAAAGTACATACTCATATCCTTAGGGAATTAGAAAACAGTTTTGTTGTAAGCAGATTTAAATTATATTAAAAAACCCACTTATCAGCAATTTAAAAGACGCTAGGATTGAAATAAATACAACAGGAGGGACAGAGTGAGTACACAGCATTGACCACACAGACAACATCCCTACAGAACGAGGCAGGTGATAAAGAGATTAGTATTCAATCTCTCCGTAAACATTGTCTGGACTATTTAGTATTTATTTCACAGTACTTGCAAGAAGTTCCAACGAACATGAAGGCCTCCTGTGCCTACAGTAGGTACTCTCACACATATTCTCACACAACTTGCAATGTATAGCCAGATATAAGAGGATGAGGTGGCAAAAAAACAGAAACACTGAGGTAAAATGTCTCTATCATGGTTATGCAACAAATTAGCAGCAGAGCTGGGAATAACCTCACCTCCCTCCCAAATTCCAGCAGCTATCTACTGCATGGACCATGCGGCACCATTGCTGTATCTCACTCCTGCTTGAGGCAAGGGACAATATTTTTAATGAATTATTAAAAAGGAATCAAAGGAAAGCATAAGAGATTTATTTTTTTTCCCCAAACCAATCAGGATATACAGAAGGAGCCATCCAAGCTTCCTGCCCACCCCCAGCCACCACCCACTGCCTAGGCTCCTGGCAATCCCTTCCTGCACTCTTCCCTGCCCTCTGCCCTGAGGAATAAGCTTCTTACAGAAGAGCCTTCATCATTATCTGCCCTTCATGCATCCTATAATTAAGAAGCTCTTCACATCTGTCAGTCAACATGCATACTGAGCACCCAAGAGATTTCTCCCGTCAGCCAGAAAGGAGACCATGTCCTCCAGGAGAAGCGATACATAGGAACGCAAGCCAAAGATTGAGAAAACAAGGGAACAGCACAAGCACTGATTTTCATTGTATTCTCAACAACCCTTCTGCCACCTCCTCCTGTTTCGGTATGGCTGGAAAGTCCTTCACCAGTAACACAGTGTCCCCATCATTGCACCTGCTGCTCAGCCACCAGCACGGCCAACTCCAGCAAGTCCTCATGTGCTCACTCAGGTATGCACCGTTGGGCCATCTTTCTGCTTCAAAGATGCAAACTGGTACTACAGGAGAGGCAACCATTATTCACAGTCATGGCTATCCCAGATGCAGAACTTGGTTTAGTCTCAGTTAAAATTTCTTGCAAGTTTTATGGCCTAGACCTAGCACCCCAAAGACCTGAAAAACTCCCCAGACAAGTCAGCAGCAAGAAACACCATTGATTCTCCCTTACAAACACACAGAGGAAACCATCACTAGACAAAAAACCGCACAGAGAGACAAAAGGTCCAAGAGAACTATAAAGCAATCCTAAACAAACTTGCTAAATCATTCATTTAGCCCACTTGCCCTTTTCACATACTTTGCCCTTAAATCACTTCTTACTGTGATTTTTCCCAAGCACCTTTTCAGTTTCTTTTGCTGAAAGAAACAAAGTCTGTAAACGAGAGGTACAATAGTCCAATATAAGCTGACTACTTGAGAAGTTTACTAAAGGTGACTTAAAAAGAAAAAGGGAGCAGGCTACCATCCAAGTGATTCAGAACCCTGAAACAGGGGGAGTAACACTGGAAAAGCAGGTCTCCTCTAGCCTACCTTAGGCTCAGGAGCATGGGTAACCAGTAGAATTGCCAAATGTGAGAAATGAGGAAGTAAAATCACACTCCAAGGAAACAATTTTTACCCACAGCCTTAAAAAAATCCTTTGTTTGTGCTACCACCTAGCTCCACACTTCAAGAAAGCAAACCATTACAACTACCACCATTTCTTTACTGCCCTTGTTTAGAAATTCAGAAAGCCCTAGATCCAGGCACACAACCAACTCCTGTTCCTTCAACACTTCACAAAGTACTTCTGTTTTTACATGTTTAGTTTGTAGCAAAAATTGCTGCTGTAAAAAGCAGAACATGAAAAAAGAGATTATGGAACTCCAGTCTTAAGCGAAGAGTCAGTGTTCCCAGCGCATGATTTTCCGGTCAATAGTTCTAGATGCATTCACCTACTCTGATATATAAATAACTTTGAGCAACACATGTAGTTCAGAAATACCTGAACTACTAGTCCAAAGTACATTTCTACAGTTTAAACAAAGGATATAAGGAGGCAGACAAACAGTTCAAGGGCAAGCAGTTAAGACTGAACAGCAAAGCAGTGCTTAAGAGTCAGAACATCCCTGTCAACTGTCATTTGTACTGAACCACTATGCTAACCCTGCTCAAACTGTATTTAGTCCTCCAGCAAAAAGATAGCTATACAGCTTCTATGCAGTTTCTCTCCACTCCTTGCTATGGCGCACTGGCAGCTAGGTAGAGGGCAACAGCTGGATACAAGTTGCAATTCCCATCACCGACCAGAAAAAGAGATGTTAGAGCTGATTGCCTGTCAGAGTTGTAAGAATGCAACTGATGATTCGGACTCCTAAAAAAAAAAAAAAATACAGAAAGAAATTATTGCAGAGAATTGTTCATGGAGCACTGAACCCTGAAAATGTTCCTACCTGTCCCAAATCTTGCCTCTCTTCTTCTAATTCTATCCGTCTGTTCAAGAAAAGACATTACTTCTACCTGCAAACCTTACATCCTTAGAATACCACAGGTTGATACCTGCAATAAAGCACTTAGGAGACAATACTGTGGAAGGATCTGTTTACAAATAGCTAAAGACAAACAAGCACTTAGAGTTTAAAGATGGAATTAACACCAGCCACAAGTAAAGACTAAAACTGGCTGCCCAGTGCTTATTGGCACTTTCTGCTGTTTCTATTGAGGTCACTTCCTACATTTCTTTTAGGTGAGATAAAAATCTATTAGTAACAGAAAGGGCCACAGAAATTGGCACAACCTGCTACGGCAGCCAAGCTGACCAAGCAAAGACTTGCACTGAACAATCTCATACAAAGAACCAGAAGGGTATTTAGAAATTGTGGAAGTTGTTTTGCTTACAATCACTGCCTGGGAGAAGTCCTAGGCACACTTCACACAGTTCAAAAGATGACAGCAGCATCCCAATGCACCCGTGAAGCACAGCCACACAGTGATGTCACTTCAAAATACTACTTCCTACAACATGTCACAAGATGATGACCAAGGCAACTAGAAGCTCCACATGTACCCAGACTACTTGTCTAATAGCTAGGGAACAGAAATGTCTGCCAGAAGGAGTTCAAGAAAACTCAGCAACAGTTCTGGAGTCACAGGAACCCAAGAGACTGTCACAGACCAAATCCCATGGCTTTGCAGGACTAGGTCGCTGCAAACTGAACTCTGTGGGGTTTCTGACAGATGTTCCACCACAAGTGAAAAGAGCTGGGCAACTGTCAAGCAGGAATCCGACACTCCAGACCCAAGTATCTCATACTTTACGCTCTTCCCTGAAGGCTAGCTGTATGGCATTTTGTTGCGACTTTCAGTCACCCTCTCCAGCCTTTTCCACTGAAGATGGTGCACCAGGAAGTCTTCTTGAATCAGCTCTAAGGAAGGGAAGCCCTGGTGCTAGCCCTTTCTCCTATTTATACCAACAACATTACTGCAACAGTTCAAATATATTTTATATATAGCTCTGTGGCTTACTTCCAGGCAGAAGTAACTCAATGCTGGTGTACATATGTTTAGACCACAGCAATTGGAAAGAATGTCCCATAAACACTGTTAACTCTGCTGCTCCACTGTGACCAGAACAGGCTCTACCACTGCAGAAATACAAGCCATGTTAGGAAAATTAATAAAAAAATAAAAATAAAAAAAATCATCCACCCAGAAGCTAAGCAAGCCACTCACCACTTGCACAGCACTGACAGACTTCTACCATAGCCCAAATAGATTTATAGTTATAAGTTAACAGCCAGCTCTTGTCAGATCAAGATATAGTGTCTGACTGCCAAGAGACCACATAGAAGTGACCAGGGTGTGTGCCAGCATAAGGGAAGACATGCAATCCATAGAGCATCTGACAGTATCCACTTGCACTTTAAGGTAATCTTATAAACTTATGGGCTGGACAAACAGATAGTAAGGTTTGCACAGCTCTATTTGCAAACCCTACTTGTACTGAAAATATCAGTAGTGCTACCATATTTTAATGAGTCTGATGTTAGTCCAATACCCCTAAGCTCGTGCACTGAAAAGAAACAAGGAGGGCAAGGTCCAGGACCCCATGGCCCAACATCCAAAATGTACTTTCCCCAGCACTGGTTGCAGGAACCTCAGTGACATGTAGATGAGAGAAGCCTGCTATAAACCCACAGGATGCTGATCCCCATGCTAGGCCTAGGTTTTAACAGGACTCCAGGTGAGTCAAACCCCAGGCAGCAGCCCACAGGGAGACACAGCGTCTGCTATACTCCCTGTCCTAAAGGAGGGTGCTCCCCCTACCACATGTAGACAACTACCAGGTGATAACTACCATGCCTTTCACCAGACTGTTCCTTTCATGGGCTGCAAAGACAGCTCTGCCAGTCTTCTCAGAATACATTAAAACAACCTCTCATCACATTTTTCTCTGCAACAACTAAATACTGGGGAGGAGAAGGGGAGATTAACATGTGGGGTTTTTTTTTAAAAAAAAAAAAAAAAAAAAAGAAAAAAATCTTGCTGTTTCTTATGTCTGAATCCAATGGGACTGGACTTTAAAGAGGAAGAAAGCATAATCAACACTTCAGAATTATCTAAAATGGCACAGTATCTGGTTATATGATGTGGAAAAGTTAATGACCACCATTTAAGGCCTCTGCAGAGACGGGAGTGTAAATGGGGTGTACATAACCTAGCTTTATCCTTGCATAAAGCTGTTTGTAAATTCAGGAATGAAACTGCCCTTCCTGAACATGTCAGGTCAGCATCTTGCTTGGATCAGAGGAGGCTCTGTCAGGGAGCCTATAGCCGGGGAGAAAACGGGAAACCAAGTCCACATTTTAGGAATGATGATGGGGGTATGAAAGAAAAATGGAATTTCTCTAGTTAACTGTTTATTTGGGGAATGGGAAACAGGGAAAGAGAAACAGTCTCTGTTCCAGGCTGCTCACAGGACTGGTTAGCAACATACCCAAGGAATATGGGTTAATGGACAAAGTGTAGCTGAGCTGGCCAAAACAACATGATAAAGACAACTGCATGATATACATATAAGGCATGCACACACATACAATTATGTGCATTAAATGAATCATCATAAGTAAACTATGATCTTGCAATCGGCCACAGAGGCACTTATTTTTACATCCATTGGGTGAAATGAAACTACTCATGCTCATACTACCTCAGACAAAATTAAGCACATGCTTAAGTATCCACAGGAATGGTGCCAGAGTTTGCATTCAGTCTTCTTTTAAACCCTTCAAGGTCATCACGACTATAAAAATGTTACACAAAGAGTTGTGCAAGACTTTGTGTACATTACAACTGTAACATAATACCAGTGTCGCTTTATAAGCAGGGGAAAAGAGTGGGCTGTAAGTTACTGTACTAATAGGCACACTAAGAAAAGTAACATACTACTCAACCAGAACAGAGTATGTTCTTCCTATTAAACCCAGACACACGCAGAAAAATAGAAACATACTCATACAATCAGCCAGCCAGGCCCCAGCATTTAAGTATGCTCTACAACACAAAATCCTGCTTGGCAGCTGTTTACAGTACTTTCTTTTCTGGGGATCTGAGAAAAGCATCCAAATTAAACCACACTAGAGAGTGAGAGGTCAGGATGTGGGACAGAACCCAGGCAGAAGACCTGGAAGTAAATCCCTGTTCCAGAGAGATGACCACAATGAACAGGCAGCATTCCCTCTGCTGTCCAGAGACAAGACCCCCTCCGCAGCAAGGGAAATCACCATCTTTGACATTTTATAGTGGATTTTGCTTTTAAGCCCTTCCTTCTGCCCCAACAACTTCCGCAACTTATGTAGATTGCTGAGGATTTACAGTTCTGCCATCTCCTCAGCATGAGAGCTCCCCGACTCAACTAATCCCAAATGCTACACAAACATGCTTCAGGCCCACAATTCCCTTCCCCACAGCCCAGAGCAGGAATACCAGCTCCTCTCTGCCTGGAGAGTTACAGTATTGTTTATAGAGCCTCCTCCCCTCCTCAGCCAGGGCTGCTGGCTAAGGCGGGCCAGGATGCTCCTCCCAGTACAACAGGCCTTAAGTGCCAGAAAAAACTACCAGTAGAAAGAAAGTTTCTGTTGCTTGCCAACAAACCTTTAGGCAGTAGGTGATGAGTGTTCCCAATTGTTTTAAACCTCTGGAAAGCACTGACAGCGAAACTAACTGCCTTATCACAGCAAGCACTCTTCTCTTCCCACTGCAACATCACCCGGCTCTCCACAGCCAGCAGTATTTCTCCAACCCATGGTGACCTCAGAGTTCCCCAGGTGCCCTGCAAAACCCTTTTCTTTCACAAAAGAAAGAGGCAGATTTTCCCAGACTAACAAGACAATTTAGTTCCCTCAGCAGAGATGCAAAGCTGGAAGCTGCCCAGCGCATTTCATGCAACCATATCCTCTACCAGAGAGGACAGTGTTAATAACCCAGGGCAACCTGGTGCTCTCTTCCAACTTTGCTGGTCAGCCTGGAACTTTGGTCACCAGAGCTCCACCACGAAGGACCAGACACTGTCTGGAGACACAGACTCTGAGCATATTATATAGGGTTTGTCTAGACNGCGGCCGCAGCGGCCTGGGCACGGGGGCAGAAGCCAGGGCGCAGGCCCACAGCGCGAGGCCGCCGGCAAGCGGCGAGCGGGCAGGCCAGGCCGTGCAACTGCAGCCTGGTGCTGCGTCGCCCACCGGCTCTCGCCTGCGCTCCAGCGCACCTTGCAGGAGGCCATAAATCAGCCCGCTGGCCATTTTATTAATGGCGTGTTTACATTCAGACGCTCCTTAGCCAAAGACGTTCGTTCCAAGGACCTGGAGTAGCTCCGATGCGCAGCAGAAATAGTCCGAGTGCTGCATCTTCTTCCCCCGGCTCCATTTTCCAGCCACGGCTCCACCAAAAAAACCATTTATCCCAGGTCCCAGACATAAAAAGAAAAAAACTTACTTGCAGCCCCACTACAGAAAGCAGGCTGAGAACTTTGCAAAGCAAGCATCTATAAGCCACCCACCACAACAGTGATGTGGGAGACCCGCTCTTCCAGAAGTTACAGCCAAAACCACAGCCAAAGCAGTCAGCGGCGAGGAAGCTGAAGGAAGACACCTCTAGCCCAGAGTACCCTACCCTCATCCTCTCCCAGCACCAGTTATTCGCAGTACTGATTGCATGTAAAATACATCTCAACAGCTTAGCTCAGGAAGCCTGCAGAGAACATGCAGCACAAATCATGGATCACAAGGGAGGAAGATTATCCTCCCAGCACAGGAGACGGTGGAAGGTGGAATCCCAGCCTCAAAAGCAGCTCAGGGCTTTAGAAACAACTACGTCCATTGAGGTACACCGCACATTCATCAGAAATATTTGTTAATGCATTTCATTAAGAGCATTTTGTGTCATCTTGTCCCCATTCCCCTCTACCACCATCCCCATAGCGGGGTTTGGGGCACAGGCTGGGCAAACACCCAGCCCTCATGGTCAGGCAAGATGCACAGAGCCACTTTTGCAGCCTGTCTGGCCACGATTCAGTCCAAAAAAAACCAGGTGAGCTNTTTTTTTTTTTCCAAAACCTGTGTTTAAATTAACCAGCATGGGCCTTCCCAAGGGTACAGTCCCCGGGAAGAGCACCGGGAGCGCGGTGCCCAGAGGAGCCCCCCCCAAACGCGGCAGCCGCCCGCTGCTCCCTGCCAGGGGGTAAATACAGCGCCGCGGCNGAGCTGGGACCAGATGGGCTTAAATAAACGAAGCAGGGTCCAAATTTGTCAGTTCCAGTTTACAGTCAGCAATGCTTTTGGACCCAGCTGCTTCAGAAGGATGACACCCCAAAGCAGGTTTGTGCTTGGGACCACTATCTAGCTCAAAACTGGGAGATAAGCCAAATGAAAGGAGTTACGCAGCTGTTTTAAAGGCCTGGATGCTGGGACACTTTGAATTTAGTGCATAAGTATCCTGTCTGCTTTACGGTGAGGGAAAAAAGAGGCTCAGAGACAGTCTGAAGAGCAGAGCATAGAACCCCAAGCCATTAACTGCATTAAAAAAAAAAAAAAAAATACACAGCTCCGTTTCAAGGTTCACTCTACCTTTACACATTTCAGCAGCACAGAAGTGTTGGTTAGGCATGTGAAAAACGTCACTCAGCCCAGACAAAGCTCTTGCAGAAAAGACACTAATATCGATGCAATGTAACCAGCAGAAATAAGTCCTTTTACTGGTACAGCCTGTTTCTTTGAGGGACAGGATCATTCAACAGGCTTTTTTTGATGGTGTGTCACCATTAAGACAGCTTGTTGCAGGAGCTCAGCTTGCAAATTGTTTCTAGCAGAGGCAAGTGCTTGGCCAAGTACACCCTTACACTCACGCCCACTCTGGATACCTCTGACACCATTCTCATCCTCTTATGGTCCAGATCACAGCCCCATGGCACGGCCACGGCTGAAGCACAGAGCCCAACAAGTTCCGAGTACCAAGAGCAATCACCAAAGAAGGAGGCAGGTCTTGCACACACCCATTTCACCCTCAGTCCTATTTAATGTCTTGGCAACTCCAGCATCTAGATTGCGTTAGGGACCGTGTAATGAACCTCAAGCTCCTTTGGTGCAAAGTCCTGGGCTGAGCAATGGTGGGGTTTTTTTGGTTTTGGTTTTGTTTTTTTAAAATAAAAGCATCCCTAGTACAAACAAGACTTCAAAGGCAGGCAGCCCCTTACGTGCTACTCAAAGGTGAGCAACCAATTTCAAAGCCCTTGGGTGAGCTCAAAGGCTACCACTGTTGAGCACAGGAGACATAGCTAACCCTTCAGTACTGGCACTTCAAACAACAGCCGCCCTATGCTGAGCCTGCCTGTCCATAGGGAAAGGTTTCTGAACAGGCACCGCTGTTTTTCACAGTGCCTACTTGGAAGAAAAACAGGAGCAGACAGCTTTAGAAGTTTGTATCCTTGAGTCCACTGATACTGTCACGAAGTTGCCGCCTCCTCCTTTCAGAAACTCCTCCAACTGCCTGCTCTCAAGACATTTGTTAACATTGTGACTCTCTACTACCTTGCAACCTCCAATAATCTACTTTCTTCCAGAGAAAGGAGTCTCCCTGGATCCGTGATAGGGGGAGTTTCCGCCTAACTATGCAAAGTGTTTGGGAGATGCAGAAATTAAAGAACCGTCACTGTAAGGAAGGAATGTCATTGTTCAAATTCCACCAGGTAAGAAATCTCATATTAGTTGTTACATCACATTAGCCTTCTTGACCAATTGTGAATTTTAATACTGTATTTGGGAGAACAAGCAGGACTGGCTTTTATTGCTATTGGCTTGGAAACACTGAGTACAACAGCAGTTCATAAGACTTTTCTATAGTACTATTTTCTATCAGAGTTTCCCCACAGTAACTAACAACAGTACTGGTCTCCTGGGACACTAGCAAAATTACAAGGCTTACTGGGGTTTCCACAGCTCTAATTCATCTGGTGCTTAATCTACTTCAGCCTGTCGGAAAGTCATCATCACCAGAGCTACTGAAATAATTAGTGACAATGGAACCAAGTCAGCATTTACAACAGCACAGTTTGGGGACTTTTGAGCAAAAAAAGCCTAAATGAACACACAGTCCTCACATGAGAGAGGTGAGAAACATCCCTGATAATCTGCAAGAGATTGGGCTTTGTGACTAAGGCTAAGATTTGGCCTCAGAGGATCAGGATTCAATTTCTAGGTCTGCCTCAGCCTTCCTGTGGGAGTTTGGAGCCATGTCCGTACAGGAAAAGCATGTCCCATTCCACCCATACCTTTTTTTTAAGCCTGAAGCTCCTCTGGGCTGGGTCTACTTTATCACACGTCGGTCCACTGCTTACCAAAGCAAGGTAGAAATGGGATGCTCCTGCAGCCTGTGGTCATACAAATACTAACAGTGACTCACCTTTGCACTAATATTTTTGAAGATAGACCACATGGAACAGATCCACTGCTGGTTACAACAGCCACAGGCCTTAACTGTATTTTCCTTGCACAACATGCAGACATGCTCAGGGCAAGGCTAAGCAGCACTGTGGTGAAAGGAAACAGTGAGAGGTTTTTCTGAATTGCAGTAGCCATCCTTTGGTGGGTACAGCATCAGCAGAGTCCACAGGGTTTCAGGCACAGGGACCAGCCCACACCTGGAGCTGGAAACCAGAGCAGAGAGCACCCCGCAACCCTGCTACACACGTACAGGAGCCCTCGGAAACTTCCAGCTCTGCGGAGGCAGGTACATCAGACACAAACAGAAGCCTCAAGTGACTGAACCTGGGCTTGGTGCTAGTTAATTATTCAGACCTCAGCTGGGATCACTCAGCACTAACATCAGGGCTTCATTCTGCTAAGCACCGTTTGAGCACTGTGTAAGTGCCACTCCCTGCCCCAAACATCAAGACAAGAGACCTTTTAAAAAAGCCAAAGAGTTGGTGTTTGCTTTCACTCTCACAGAGAAAATTGTACCAAGGCTAATCAAGCAACTTCTTCCTAACCTGATCAACAGGAAGCAAACTATCTTCGCAGCTTTGCCAGGCCAGCAAAACCCTGACCACCGCTTTCTCAGCTGGAAATGGAGGTGATGCCCTGCAGTTGCTTTCCACTAGACACAGAGGAGAGTGAAAAAATACACAAGTCACGTTACAGGCACTTGCAGACCCTTGATGATACAAAAGCAGATAATGGTCCGAACTGGCCTGACTCCCAACCATCACTTCAACTGTTCTGCCCTCCTGAAACAAATGAGATGATACACCACAGGTAGTGCCAAGCACACAGCTAGTGAAACAGATGGCACACGTTGGAGGAGGTCTCCTTCCACTGTGTCTGTGGACACCTTTCTCCACCAGCCTTCCCTGCAGCACAGTGAACAGCAGCTCTGACCAGCAAGCAGCAACCTATACCACCTGCAACACCTCTGACCAGCCCTTACCTCTACCATCTTACCATCCCAACCAGGTCTTTGGCAAAACACTATATGCTTCACAGCCCACTGCAGAACAACAGCCCACAAGCAAATGGAGATCATCAGTCTATATGTGCACAGTTTATCCAGCACAGCAGGGACAGAGTAAAACCTGCTTACAAGCCTCTCCAGCCAGGTTAGCTAAGTCCCACGTGCCCTCTCGGAATACCCAGCTCGTCTGAAGGAGCCGAAGAACAGCACGCAAGCCAAGACCTCAGCAGATCTAAAAGACCATCCAGAAAAGCAGCGTGTGACCACCCAAGGGAAGCGATATGACCTGGTTTGTGTAATTTATGCTGACTGCACCCCAGCTGCTAGTGCATCATCGCTTCCCCACCCCCCACACCATGGAGGGGTCTTCCTGCTGTCTTTCATGGTGAAGACAGCACATTACTAAGGGGCGGACAGCAGGGTGGATCTTTCCAGCAATCTTGTCTCACGACTGGCAAGAAGGATCACAGTGGTTCATGGATACAATTGCAGGCTACAAAACCAAACATGTTGAATTGCTATATGCTTTTATATCCACCCTACTTTAAGAACCAGAAGCAATTGGTGCTGCAGTCCACCAGCAGGAAAACTTTGGCTTTGATATGCCCTGTGGCTATAAGTCACATTTAACACTCATGTTTGGCTCCGATTCAGGACAGGAGAGCTAGCCAGATCACCCTGTAATTTCAGGACAAGCATAACACACATAGAGCAAAGAATGGAGCGAGGAAATCCTGTGTGTGAAATTGTTAACAAACACAGGGTCATCTTGAGCACCATGTATTTCAGGATGAAGGAGAAGGGACCAGAGCAGCCCAGTAGGGAAAGATTCAGACCCTGAGCCATGACACTTTCAGTTGTTCCATTGACTCTATCCACAGATACAGACATGCCACCGAAACGCAGGTCTGGCTATGGAGGAGCTAACCAGCCTTTGCCCTCTGCTTTAAGAGACACTGTTATAAGCCTGACCAGAGACAGACATGAAATCCCTTCTATCTCTGGACAGCAGCCCCTAAGCTGTTGAAGCAACTGGGTGTGTTTGAGCGGTGCAGAGCTGTGAGAGAGATCCCTAGCTACAAACCAGGGCCAAGCAACAGTCGTGGATATTCGCTTTGAAGCGGAACAGGCACAGCAGCAAAAGGCCAGGCCAGGGTTAGATGCACCCTCCCAGCTGTGCCACTGGCCGTGCTGGTCCCAGAGATGGTGGGCTGAGCACTGCTCAGACTCCAGTAGAGTGGAGAAGGGGAATAGGGCAACATGGTGCTGAACAGCTCCTCAAAAGCACCATCATTATGTAAAAGACCCTTCCAGATACTGCAAAAATAAAAGCTTATGACAGCAACAGACAGGCTGCTCTCTACCTCACCCACACAGCCCGGCTGCTCAGCCCCACATCCAGCTCTCTGGGAAATGCTGCCCACGAGGAACCTAGCAGGCTCTGCTGCTGCAGGACCAAGTTGTTCCCAAAGACTTACAAAGAATCCCACTCCGCAACAAGCCTCAGCTGCACCTTAAATGATTTGATAAGTGGCGATGATTTTTGAAGCATGTATATCGGTGAATCAGACTTGTGTGTTTTTTGGTTCTACTCCAGTTCAGGTTCAGCAATTCTCAGCTGATGCAGTCGAAACCAGCAGCACTCTCAACTGATACAGTATTTCCAAGCAACAAGGACTGCATACTGAAGGCAGGAAGCTACAGCCAGGCCAGAAACATTGCTCCACTCTACTGTGTCCAGGACACCTCGTGGTCCTAGCCAAGCCCTGCATCTTCTCAGGGGACTGAGGAGCTGGAGAACTGCATTGGGAATGTGAGGGGCATGACAAAGTGTGAGGGGTCTCCAGCTTCCACGGATCTGCTTCCCTCTTAAATCTGTGCCTGTGCGCGTCCTGCTCACCGGCAGGACACAGAGACAGGCGTACGTGTTTCTGCTGCCCTAACCAGGGAGCTACCATCAGGCTGATGGGAGCCCAGAGGCTGGCAGTGAGAACAGACCATGCTTCAAAGGAGGACAGGAAACCTTGTCCCACTAGGAGCAACTCAGTCAGGGCTCATTTTCAGAACAAAACCTCAAAAAGGTTTTGCAGAGCCATCCAGTCCAACTCGGCATCATGGACCGGGAAGAGGCGCTCCAGCNGGAGGGGGGGAGACAGACCACAATACCACAGTCCCTGTGCTGAGTGACCTCCTGCTGGGGAACGTCAGGTTTTAGTCAAAGCACTCTTTTAAACTGGCAACTTGAAATATTTCTGGCTTAGATAAAACAGGAGAGATCAAAGAAACACGCAGCAAATTCCAAATGTGCTGCTTTGACGCACTGGCTTACCGTTTTAGGGAAAAGCCTGTAGCAGATTTTGTAGCAATTTGTTTCTACATTGACATTCATAATCTAGTTTGACTGAGGATACCCACACACACACACCCTAAAATAGGCACAGCTACATCAGTTAAAAAGATGCTTATATTTACGAGAGTAGAGTTTAACAATATGAACAGCCCCTGCAGGAACTGTACCTGCTCAGGTACCTTACTTCTGTGAGCAGAGAGAGATTTGTGTAGCCAAGTTCCAGGGTACTACAGCAACCAGGGTATTTTAGTAATGGGAGATGGCTCAACCCTTAGCTTCCTCCACTGTCCTGCGAGCGCCGCTCATTCAGAGTGATCGATGCTGCTTCAGTGTCCAGTTTTTAACTCTGTGTCTCTACTGGAATCACAAGCATGGTGACCAGATGCATGGCTGGGTTTCTGGTAGGGCTAATAATCCTCTAGAAATTGAACTCAGGCCAACGAACTTATCTGAGGAAGTTTTAGCTTCCAGCCACCACACTGACATGTTACAATCCCAACAATCAACAGGCCCAGACTTAAGTCACTGTACTCTAGGTTCAACAAAAAAAACATTGGTTCAACACAAAAAAACAGAGATCTGGAGAGGACAGGAAAAGTGGATTCAAACCATGAACATCAGAAGACACACAAAAAAAGAAAGTCTAAATACAGACCTAGTCACGCAGCAACAAAAATGAGGACTCTCACAAAAGTTGTTTTCAAAAAGCAGCAACAAAACTGAACACTACATCCAATTTGTCAACAAGCTTTACTTAAAGAGCTCCTGTTCCTTCCTCTTTTTTTAAATATGTGTGATGATGTATTGGTTCCTTAGTTTTACTCCTGTAGAGATCTCCTGGGGCTGCACCGTAAAACCATGCATTAATTACAGGCAAGGAATAAGTCCCAATAAAAGTCACAAAACAAGTTCTCTCTTGTACAGCTCCCAAGTAACACATTGCATGTCCTGCACAGCCCTCATGCAAAATATCTGTACTTAACCACACTCCCCCTTCCAGAGCAATGCACAAACAGGTCTCTGCAGAGCCAGCCTCCCACAGCCTGCCCACGTCCGGCCCAGCACTACACGGCTGCTTCACTGAAAGGAGCCAATTTTCACAGGGCTTCTCTTCAGCATAACGAACTGCCCCAGGGGTCTGTCCCTAACCACTGAGACAGCCTGGCAAGCCTCACACCACCAAAGGGTTGTTTAGGAAAGAGCAGGGACACCAGGGACGCTTTCCACTGGACGGGAAAATCACAGCTCACAGAAGTCAAGGCAGTGCCACTGAGGGTGCCTGTCCATCTTAAATTGAGCAGCTGGTTGCAATAAAAGCTTGAGGGACTCAGAGGAACCACAGGGCTGTTGAGGGCTTGCTCTTCACCTACGTCTGCACGTACAAAGCACAATATCACCTTTCAGGCATTAACCTAGGGCAACCATCCTGCTCCACCCTATGTAACCAAGCAGCACTCAGCAGAGATGACCGGCCAAAGCTACCAGCTTCATAGGCCCTTCCATACTTGCATGTGACTAGAGTCACATGCATCTCTTGGAGCCGTCATTTCTGAAAAAGTCCAAGTGACAAAGATCCCTGAAAAAACCCTCCCTGCAGGTCAGCAAAGATCCTTCAGGAGTGATGTGTATGATGTTCAATTTCAGTCCCAAAGGATTTACACCCACACCAAATAGCAGACTGAGAAGATATGTTTCCTGCTATTTTAGAAAAGTAGAGCTGCTTCTCACCTTGGAAGGCAGGGGAGCACACACACAGCAGAAGGAGCATCTCCACGGATATCCAACATATGTCAGATCTGTGGTAAGGGGCCCACTCCGTTTTGCCTTGCCCACTCCAGCTGTCCCACTGAAGGCAGGCCATAACTCATTTGAGGGAAATTCAGAGCAGAACGCTTTAGGAAACCAACACCAGCACCTAACTCCTCATCATGACAAATTGCTTCTACCAGCAAACTCCCCAGCAGTTCCTTTGCATCTCACTGATTAACCACTCTTACTAATAAGAATCACAAAATCCAGTCCTCAAACCCTAATTTGATGGTGTGCAATGAATCCATGATATCCCCAGGGGATCAGACAGCCCTGGCTGCACAATGGGAGATAGCACAAAGCATACAACGGAGCTCTGCCAAAAGACACGTGCAAGGAAAACAAAACAAAATGGGTACCAGGGAAGACCTGGGGTATATAGCAGCAGGTCCCGGCTCTGAAAAGGAGTGTGCAGACCTCAGCTCCTATTCACAGAGCCAGAAGCCAATGCCCACTGTACGTGGTGGTACAGGTGGCTTTTGGCTCTTTTGACAGAGGTCTCTGCAGAATACAGATCAACAAATTGCTCTTCAGCAACAGCTACAACGCACATTTCACTGGCAGTCCACAGGCTACATTAAATGCAGCACATGCATCCACATGCACACACCAAGGTCATGCACAAACACCAAGGACTCTCCTCTAGACAACTTTGAGAAAGCTGAGCAGGTTTTTCTCTTGCTTGGCAAGAGAAGAATATTGTGTTCCTTGGTACTGAACAGCCATCTCGGGGAAACACCAACCTGAACCAGAGTTCTGAGAACAGGATTTCATGCTGGGGACAGGCCATTTAGGTAAGTTATCATTTATTTCCCCTGAAGTTTTACACACATTCTTCACTCCAAGAGATAAATTTTGAAGCACTACTGTTTTGAGACAAATGAATGTACTTTCCAGTCACGGATTACAAACATCTCTTATTTATTAGTGAGTCTTCACAAGGGGGGGAGGAATTAAGCTTTCTATTTATGGAGACAGAAAGCTATGCAAATGCTGAGTGATTTGCCCAGGGTTAAAAGTGAATCAGTGGCAGGGACAGAATGAGGTGCCCTGACTCACAGGCGCCTGCTGTCAGCACAAGGCAATGCCACCCAGCTCCTGTTCTCCCCGCAGCTGGGGTTAAGTGAGCCTCCTCTCCTCATGACATCAGCGAGTGACTGTCTGTCAGGAATTCTCCGCAACACCAAGAAGAATGATGGATTTTTCAGGTAGAAGCAATTATACCCCAGACAAGACATCCCCAAGGGAAGGGGGCCCGAGGCACACAGACGAGGAACATACAGAAAAGCACATCCAGGCCTGTGGAACGCAGACCCCATCTGAACAGTCACTTCTGAGACACATCTTGTCTCCTCCATCTTTCAGACCATCCTACCCTTCCTCACATGTTCACAGAACAGTCCTTTGCGGGGCTGAGAGCAACTGCTTATGCAGAAGAACAGGTCTTTGTGTATCGTTAGCTGCCGGTAATGCAGGTTAGCAGTTGGAAACATGGAGGAAGAGGCAGCATTATATTTCTCCTGTCAGTCATCCATAACAACTCACACACCACAGTGTGGGAAATCCCAAAAGCTTTCTAATACGGACTGGGTACATACCACACAAGCAAAAAGAACGTGTTTCAGAAGAGGGACCTGGGTTTTAGCAAGGATCTGCATCACAGTGAAGATCCCAAGTAAAAGACAGACTACAGTCACATATCAGTTGCTCTGCATCACTCTACAGTTACACCAGGTGTAACAGTAGTATTGTATTGTTAGTACAGATGGGACCTTAGGCAACAAAGTTAAAGCATGCTGGCCACACCACACAGAACTCACCTTGCTGCCTATATCTTCACGCTTGTTCCCAGGCTTGCTTCTCCTCAGCTTAATGGAAGGGGAGCGAAGTAGATTTTTGATCCGACTTGTTATTGTAGACCCTTCGACCGACATCATCTCCAGGTGCCAAGAGGGTATTCACCCCACACACACTCTGTGCCTGGGGAATGAACCCAGGTTTGAGGCAGAAATACCGATGTGCTCAGCTTTGCTTACACTCGTTCACATATCTCTCAGTGATTCTGCTCGGGAACTCCACTCCTGTTACACTGCAAAGCTATTCACAGAGGCTGGCAGACTTTCCTTCTGCAGATTCCAGAGGATCAAATCAGCAGTAATCTAAACTGAAAGATGCACCCGTGGGTCAATACGACATTCTCAATAAATTCTAGCCTCATTCTTTGCAAGAAATGCCAAACGCAAGAGTTTATGATATAGATGGGTGCAGTATTACTTATTCTCAGAGGCTTCCACAAAAATTATCATCCTTTTAGTAACAATTAGCACATCTAAATCAATTCCCAGATCAAAAATTCAGATGTTTTATAATTCAGTATCATCTTATGACAAAGACAAAAATTCTCATCACTGCAGTCCATTAATGGGGTCCATCCAGCCCCTTGCTTTTGCTCCATACACATCCACTCCACTTTCACAGTCTGGAAAGTACAACACTTGTACTTGATTATTAAACACCAAGTCGCAGAAGCATACTGAGAATAAACACGAGGGAGTTTTTAACTCCCACAAATTTAGCTCTGAGTAGACATATATAAAGTCTGTGATATCTGATAATAAAGGCAAATAAAATTTCACACCCCCGCACCCCTATTTATAAAGGGGCTCAACGAGGAGCTNCGAGGGACGAGCGGGGCCCGGAGGAAGGCAAGGGCACGTAGAGCTCTGCTCTGCCGGGCCCGCCGCCCCTCGGGACCCTTGGTTTTGTGTGTCTGTCTGTCTGTCTGTATGTGTGTGTGTGTGTCCCGCCAGCGGCCCTGTCGCAGTGGCNACCCCCCGCCAAAACCTTCACCTTTCCCGAAGCCCCGGCGGTGGCCGGAAAGAAGGGGGGAAAGAGGGATCCAGTCAAAGCCTGCAGTAAGTTATCCTGCCGGCTTCCGTGCAAAATGGGGGCGGGGGGGGAAGAGAGAGCGAGAAAGNAGGAGAGGAAGAACAAACCGCCCAACCCAGCACCGCCACCAGCCCCTCTCCCTGCGGCGGCAGCACGGCGGGCTGAGGGGACGCGTCTCCTCCCCCCGCCTGGCCCGCCGGCTGAGACCTCTCCTACCTGGTGCCCAGGAGCGGCTCTGCCGGCGAGGCCGGCGACCACGGTGCCCCGCAGCGCCTGCCCATGCAGCCGGCNCTGTCTGTATGTGTGTGTGTGTGTCCCGCCAGCGGCCCTGTCGCAGTGGCCGGTAAGTGTGGCTTGGCGCCACAGGCTGCCTGTGCTGACAGGACCCCTCTGGGGAAGCAACAGGGCAGGGGGCTGTGGGACTGCGTGGCCCGGCCATTCTGGGGTGGGAGAGGGGAGAGAGGATGTCGGCCTGTGCCCACACGCTGTGGGATGCTAGCCGGGTTGGCCTTGCCACACACAGGATTGCTGCGACACCCGTGGGGTCTCCAAGCCTTCTTGAGGGCAGCAGTGCTGAGGGTACTTCTGGAAAGACATGGGTCCTGCATTTCACTGCAGAGGTGAAAAAGTTGTTGAGTAACCACCTTACCTCAGGGTAGTCAGACTTGGATGACACACATCTTCTAAATCACTGGTGTTTGGATCCTTTACTGGGGCTACAACAGTCACAGAGCTACCTGATGCAGAGGCTGCTGGCACAGCCAAACCCATAGCAGCTGAGCTGGGTGTTACTGGATCATCACGGGACTCCACAGCCCCACGATGGCATGGTAGGGCTCCACTGCAACTGTGGTCGGTTCCCACCTATGAAGAAGTCCTGGAGCTTCTTCTCCCCTAAGCTCTCTAAAGTTTTTTCTAAGAGTCTGGCAGTCTACTGACACATCAAGATGTGGGGATGGAGCCTGTGGAGTCAGAAATTTGGATGCTTGTCTGCTGGCTCATAGCAGGTGAAAGCCTAGAAGCAAACATACATCAGGTCAATGAGAAGGTTTTGCCCTGGAGCTGCCTAATAGCTGTTCTCTATGGAAGAGCTCAGAAGCCACTACACTAGTTCTTGTGCTTCCCAAATAGGGACAGACAGCTGCCCTACCATGCCATGTGAGGAGGTGGGGAGGCAGATTTCACAGGCCACCAAGCCTGGACTGCTATGAAAGAGTGTATATTTAGGATGTAGCACTCCCTACAAGTTCAAAGAGACTGTCCATGTCCACGCTGGCCTAATGTACATCTCCACACCAAAGCCCTAAAGGACAGAAAGGAAACCAGCATTTCTTAGGGTGGAAAACTCCTGCTAGCACCTGCTTCCTTAACATATTCTGTCATTTATTGCAATCTATCCTGTGTCCTTGGATCATCTTTCTGGCTCTCCATTTCCTATAGCAGCTGCCCTCCCCACCTTTCCCATCTTTGGTGACTGTCCCATCTTCATTGACTAATGCAAACCCAGAGTATTCATAGCAATTGGAGATGATGGTTCCAAAAATACAGTCCATGAAAATTTGCTGAAGTTGAGGCACAGCTCTACCATGACAGACAAACCATGTGTGGGCTATGGTCTTCCCCTTAGTGTTGCCCAGCACGCTGCCACTGTCACAGCTTGTGACTATGTGAACCTGCACCACCTGAATTTCAGGAAAAGGTTGTTTGCATTCAAAGTGGGATCCTGAGCAGGCACAAGGGCTTACAGGATTAGGATCTTAAGGCTTGACTTAAGGTCAGAAACCTGCATGTATTAATGAAAACACTCAGAGGCATAACACAGGACATCTTTCTAATTGCTATCAGCTCCAGTCACATCATAGTAACCTGCTAGAAGTGAATTTTAAATGTGACTTTCTTACCTTTGTTAGGATTTAGTTTTGTACACAGATGCCATGGAGAAATCCATGCTTGTTGCTGTGTCAAAAAGTCACAAGGTTCCAGGAACCTGGGCTTTCTGAAAGAGACCAAATTTTGTGAGATTTACAATAAAATTGCAAGAGTTGGTAATGTTGCAATTATTTTTAAAATAAAAGTAACTGAAGTCCATGCGAGCTAGGAATATAAGTACAGAATCATAGAATCATTTGGGTATCTTAGCTTTCAGCTGCAGGCATGACCCAAGAGGTGGCACATAAGTAAAGGATTCTGCTATAAGATGTGAATATTGTCCATTCCTACCGAGCCTATTGTCCTATTGCTGAATAATAGTGCCCTGTTGCTAAGGGTAAGGAGAAGTTTGTGAAGGAAACCGGAGCTGCTGCTGCAAAAGTAAAATCCCTCTTCTACGAAGATTTACATGTGTGTGTAGTTTTATCCAGACTCTCAATTCAAGTGAGTGGAACTACTCACACTGGACATGGAGTTAAAAACGTGCACCAGCCTCCACAGGACTGGGACCTGAACTGGGGAGAAAGAAAGAATAGTTGATAGTTCTTAAATTTCTGCTACTCAACAATAAAATATCAGAGTCATCACATTTGGGAGAAACATGCATACATTTGAGAAAGAACTGAGGGATGTCTTTGAAAACAAGGGACAGCTGAGATGTTTGCTTGGGAGACACTGTTTAAATGCAACTAGCATTGTTCCTCTTTTGTTGAAAGCTGAGCACAGCATAATGTGATTTGTGATTACAATTCTTTGTGTCTGTGAAGTGACGGAAGAGACAGGCTAACTCTGAAACATCAGTGAACTTCTAAATTCAGTGAAAAGGAACTGGGACAGGGAACACGTTTCTGATTTTCTGGCTAAAGCATACTACCTTTCTGGTTATTTTTTAAGCAGGATGAAGTGTCACAGAGTTTCTTCAGTTCACCCTAAAGAGAAGGATCTTGCCAGTGATTTTTAAAGAAACTTTTCTATAGTTTTATTAATACAAACACTTGCTCTTTTTTTCTTTGATCCTATTAATACAAAAGGAAAACAAGCAGGAATCACCAGCCTCCTGTAGGTATTGCAGTACAAGCCTTAGCACACACCTATTTCAGCTTTAGAAGGGCCCAGTTTTCCAACTGTAATATGAAACTTATGAAAGGTTAGTGCAAAACCCTTGCACTGACTCTACAACTACTAGACCTTTAGCTTGGGTGAAACTGAATTAGATGATGCTAACCTGCATGGCTTCTGTTCTCCCAGTCCTATCCTCCAATAAATACCAAATAACTTGAAATGAAGAGAAATAAACTTCCACTTTTCATCAAGTGGCATGTCTAGAAGCAGTTGGTAAACACGCTGCTTGCTCCATGACATGCCTCCTGATGTTGCTCTTGCTCATGGTGTCCAAAGTAAGCTCTCCCATGGCAGCAGTCAAGCTGCTAATCTGCTGGCTGGTCATTCGCTGCTTCTTCTGTCAAAGCTCATTAAAGGTGCACACGTGTGGCTTGCAATGGTGTGTGTCCTTCTCGCTGTGCTCACCCACCCCACCGATTATTGCTGTTCCTTTTGTTGTGCCGCTTTTGTCTTCTCACTATTGCTCGCCTTTTTGTAGGTTGCCTTTATTTCAGAACAAAGCTTGCCTTTTACAATATATTCCTGTAGGGCCCATCTCCATAGGGCAGCACCTTGGCTGACACCAGTTTATGATAACCAAAGGCAACAGGATTTTCAGCTTCAATCTAAAGGTCATGAGTTCTTCCTTGCCAGAAAGGGCACAGTACCATGAATAAATTATATCATTTTTCTTTGGCATTTGCAGCATTTGGTCTTGAACGATGTGTTCTTAAAGTAGTCTTCTGAGGGATACCATAAATAATGAGAGAGAACAGATGCCTCAATAAATGAAATGCTGTATTTTTAACCATTAGGTAATGAAGTATCTGAAAATGTTTTTCTCTGTTGCAGAAATCCTCTGTGCTTGTCTAAGAAATATCATCTTGCAAATAATCCTGTAATCCTCCTGTAGGGCTCCAAGAAAAAGGAACATTTTAGAAGTGATTGTAAACAAAATGGTTTTCCTAGTCAAAAATATGACAAAAAAGAGCAGGTTAAAGAAGACACAAGGCAACAGAGCAGAAGTGCTACACGAGCCCTCCCAGTGTGATATTAAAACCTCTCCTTGAACTTGTTGTCCTTACACACAAAGCTCTTCTCATCACCTGCAGCCAGGCGGGGAGTGTGAGATGACTCTCCAGCCAGACATGCTGACATGATGATGGTGGTTGTGGTCCCATCACTGGATCCACTGAGCGCTGCCCAAACACTGTGTGACAGGGCAGCAAGGTGCTCCATGCCTCTGAGACCCCAATGTGTTGATACCACACTGCAGCCATGACCCAGGATGACTGCTTGATCAGCTTGGTTTTGCCATTTTTATTATTGATTTCTTAGTCAGAGAAACAGATCTGAGAAAGGATTTAATTTTTTCAGACACTGATGTGCCAGAGCTGACCTGCTCTCCTGGTACTAGAGGTAACCCCAAACTGGAAGTTGTGGCAACCAGCATGAGCAATCGACACCAGCTTAGAGACCAGGTAAGTGAGTCAGGGATCAGCATCACACTCGTGCAGATTCGTAGCTTCCACACAGCTTAGAGCATGGGTTGAACTTGCTTGTGTGTGTCTGCAAAAATAGCGGGGGCAGACATTTTGTTCCACACCTTCATTGCCACTTCCCTGAGTGGCTTTCAGGCCAAAAGAAGAGCAGAGAACACATTTTCCCCCCAAACTTTGAAACCCTGTGAAAGAAGAGCATTCAGTCGTCTTCTGTAAGAGTTGTCTACTCTTCCACCTCCAAAGGACCATGGTACTGCTTTCCAGTTAGGCTAAGGGCTATCATTTTAGCCTCACAGGATGTTGATTCAGCAGGGTCATAATGCCTTTTTCCACCTGTTGACTTGTTGTTAGAACAGTGAACAGCAGGAACTCGGAGAGTGAGAGAGGGTGGAGGAGGAAAGATAAACAGCTTTGGTCTAGTCCAGAATAAAAATAACTATATGAGAAAATAGAAGGGTAGAGGGCAAGAGAAGAAAAGCAGCTACCGTGCAGGATATATAGAGGACATTTTACATTTAATTTTTCTCCAACTATGAAAATGACTGCAAACTTAATAATAATTTCATTATTAACCTTTTAATTAGATCTGAGCTGGCCCTGGCAAAATGCACTGAGGATTCTTTGCAGGACACACAAAGGTCTCCAAAGCTCAATGTACAGCATGTCAGGTGATGAACTCCAACTGGAGCTAGTTGTTTTTGTTGACTTGTTTTCCCCTGGTGAACTTTGTTCCTCCCTCTCTTTCCTTTATTGCCACAGCTATAAGGGATAAGCAAAATGAGTTTCTGGAAATTGGTTCCAACCATAGCCTGGGTCTTTTTATCAGAATTCTGACTTAAAATGTTTAGATTCCACCTGGAGGTTACACAATATCTTTTCTTCATGTGTTCCCATGGAAAAGCCATGTAGACATCTATGTTTCATAATGTATCCAGCAAGAATATACTTATATCACAGATCCCAGCTGAGCTTTAAAAAAAGAAAAATATTCATGCATGAATGCCATTCAGCTGGCCACCAGGAAATTGTGCTGCTAAAGAGAAACCATGGGGAGTACAAACAAAATGTGTAGTACAGAAAGCCCAACTGAAGCAGGAAGATGCTGCTTAGAAAAGACTTGTATCCACTAAGGATGGATAATTTCTGTAATAAGACAAAAGGTGCACAGATGTAGTTGGAAATCCCAAGCACAGCTACTCTGATTTTTTTTCTGAATTAGAAGAATGTGCCATAAACTGAAGGAAAAAATTACAAATTTTGGCTCTGCTATTGTGAACTAGTCCACTTATGTCTCACTCCTGTATTTCAAAGGATCAACAAAATCCATGCCCTCATTTAAAACTATTTTTAACGTAATTAGTGAAGTGCGTACATGTGTCCATTCAGCTGTCAAACCAAGGCCACGTTCTGACTCACCTGGTGCCTGAGGCATGTGCGCATCCGGTGTGCAGCAAGGTATGCTTCCAAGCTTGCTACGAGGTGGCAGATGTGACTGAAAAAAAAAATCTGGGCTGGCTGATTTAAGCCTGGAGGAATGGCTGCAGGACTTCCCGCAGCCACCTCCAGCAGCACGTGCTGTGAACGGTCCTCACATCCTCACGAGAGCCTCATCAGCACTTGCATGTCATGGGGGCGGACAAGCCTGCCAGGGCACCACGGGGGCCGGCGGCTCCCCTAAGGCCATGCCGCAGTCCCAGCTACTTCTGTTCCAGCTTCTCAGCTGGTACAGCACTACATGTGAAAAGTTATCCCCACCAGCTGTGACCTGGCCCACACATATGTGTGTTAGCCAGCTTGTGAAGGGAGGTAAATTATGTTACAACCCTATTAAATTTTCACCAGAAGCTGGACCTGAGTTGTTTTTCAGTGGCAGGGGATCAGAATGCCATGCAGTGGCTGCTGAATGTAAACACGTTGTGCTTCCTGCTGTCTACACGGAGGCCATTAGAGAGGATGTACAGCAAGTACTGAGGCAAAACCTGGACGCTGTCTGGGTCCTGTGTGCCCCCCCGCCATCACAGCTTTGGCTGGTCAGATAAGCCATGACATATTACCCAGGCTAGTCCACAGGGGTTTCTTTAAGCTTAGATCTAACTGAGTCTGCTCTGACTGTCAAATGGTTTGACAGTCTGAAAAGCCCACAGTGGAACTGCAGTCTTGCATGAACTCTCTCTTTTTTAGAGGGTAGTTAACTGGGACCTTCGATGTGGGTCGAGACAAGAACAGCGGCGTGCAGATGGGAGAGGGCTGTCTCTCATTGACTGGCCAGGCGCCAGGGCTGGCAGGCACACAGAGATTGGATGTTGGATACAGAGGTCCCTACTTGCAAGGGGAGTCTGGAGCTGAAAACCACACGATGGGAAAGCATTTGACTGAGCTGGTACTTAAATAAGGGATGCCAAATACTTGTTCCCTTTTGTAGGAGTTATTTGTGTTCTATTGTTCTCCTTAATTACTGCTC